>QLOO01001718.1:0-14919 GCA_003313855.1 Suillus sp. MG131 | reverse complement strand
GAGATGGGGTGGAATAGAAATGGGACATACCGTCGTAGTAGACCACGGCACCGACGAGCCCGTCGCTTTTGAGCATGGGGAACTGCTCGAGGGCCTTGCCCTTGGACATAAGGTACGAGGACTCCATATTTTCCTTGCCAGCAAGGAGGTCGTAGAGTTTACATCCGGACCAGTAGTACGGTACTTGCCAGTACCTAATTATTTGTCAGTGATGATCGCTGGAGGGGTTAACAAATGGGGAAGTTGGATTGGGTTGAGAACGGGGGATTGGGGATCATGACGCACTTATAGATAGGGAGCATGATGGGGAGCATATGGCTCAAATAAGGGGCAGTCTGTAGGAAGACCCTCCTTTCGCGCAGAGCTTCACAAACGAGCTTGTACTGCTCGTAGTCAAGCTCAAATATGGCTTTCTGGAGGTAGCGGACGCCGCCATGGACAAGTTTCGTTGACTTGGAGGACGTACCTATTGATCAATATATGTAGTGAGGTTACATGAAAAGAAGTGAATAAGACTTGCCACTAGCGAAATCCTCTCTCTCGACCAAGGCGACTCGTAGACCGCGACTTGCAGCGTCGACAGCGACGCCGGCACCAGTTGCGCCCCCTCCTATGACCAATATATCAAATTGGGCATCATCATCTTCGCCCCGCTTTGGATCAGCACTTCGCTTTAAGGCGTCGATCATGGCTGAGCGGGGAGGGGGAGACCATGGTGGTGGTGGACGTCGAGACTCGTGTGTTGTTTGTAGGTAGGCAGGACCAGAATTGAGGTAGAGGTAGCCAGCGCCTGCTGTTGCGGTGGATAGTGTAAAAAGGGTAAGCGTGCGGCGGGTCAGTGCGCGCAGTCGCGGAGCCATCGATACTAGAAATACAGTCCTCCCTTGTTCAAGATCTGATTAGATACTATGAACGACTTGCTCCGAGTCTTTGACACGTATCGCGACTCAGTATTACTACCGGAGCGTGGCAACTATACTCCAAGCTGGTAGCTTCCGAGCACGTTCGTGTTTTTCTAAAGGCGGTAGACTCGTCGGCTGGTCATCGATGTCAACTTTGGTTTCTGCTAAGTTTGGGTTTTCGGCCCGACCAAAGTGCGGGCCGTGACTCAAAGTTATGTGACACGACTGTCACAAATACTTAGCCGCTGGTATTATTGTTCAGATCCAAAATAGCCATCTCTGCCCGCCTTGAATCGGTCCTTGGCATGATTTACACACGTTCAAACTTTCAATGAGCAACCTTTGACATCCTCCATCATCATACTTCTTTCTTCGGCTCAGAGAACGAGATTATACGAGCGCATTCAATCCGTCCTCGGGGCCCTGGTGATTCCCCCGGCAATCGTATCATGATCGCAAGAAGGTAATAACTGGCATTGGTTGCTACTCAACGCGACGTTGATCACGAGAGGCCCACTGGTAGACGTATTATTTCGAGCTGCGGTCTGTCATGGATGTTCACTTTTTCTCAAAGTCGTGCAAGGGCTCCTCCAAGGCAACTCGTTCCGGAGCACTGTCATCCTCGTCGATAGCCGTAATCGATCCTCAAACTGAGGCTTGAAGATGGTGCAGATTGCAATGGACTAGGGACAACACGATGGTCACCTCTACCTTCTCAACGTTCCTCTCCGTCTGTCTTCTGCCGACAGTGTAGCTCTGGAACTCTGTGATTGAGTGTGTCTTACGTTCACCGGCTAATGTCAATAATGCCCTCATTGAACGTGTTTTACTGGAGCATTGCGATCACATAGTATAACAACCAGGGGTGAGATAGGCTTCGATATCGTCGATGGTTTACTTACGAGTCAAGCTTTTGGTTGTCGGCTTGTCGACTCGCGTAACAAGATACTGTAAACTCAGATCTTCAACTTAGGAAGAGTGGTTTCGTGAACAATGCCTACAGGTACATCCTGGATATTTTCGATTGTTCCAGGCCGTACGTTGAACGTAGTCGGGACCCACAGTCTCGCCTGTCAAGCATTAACGAGAAGCAGTTGTTTATAGATCTCCGCGTGTTTCTTGCGACTTGCTCACGCACTCGACTAGTAAAACAACACGCGACTTATGGGTGTTGTCGCGTTATATCGATCAATGGGGTCTCGTAAATGGAAGCAAGACAGAGATTCTTTCTTCCTAACGCCACCTCTAACAATGACCCGGTCGCATGACTCGGGGTTGTGTGAAAAGAGGCAATAAATGGCCAAATGTATCTGCCGTGTCTGCAAGTCTTGCCGCTGACCGGCGTGTACGGAGGGGAGAAGTACCAGCTTCTTGCTGCAAGGCACATGAAGAAATGCTGATGGAACATACAAAAAGGATGACCAGATTACTTGAGAAATGCGAGGGCATCGGAATTGCACACTCAAGAACGTCAACGTAGGGATCACGGTGAGCAGGCCAACAGATATCTACGTGAGTTATCACATTACTGGCGAATTGTCTGAAGTGACAGGACAAGTACTGGCGCATCATAAGAGAGTAGATCATCATGATGCACATACACTATGTTTCCCACGCACTCGTGCCTCGGGCAGGGATGCGCTCATGAAACCACTTGGCAATGAATCACTGATCGGTAGTAGATCGCAACTAAGTCAGCTTTAAACCATACGGAATTAAATCATGGTCGCCCACTGTAATTCAATCTCTTTATGGACAGAAGTTAAAGATGAACACCAACGTCTGAGCTGCATCCTTTGATACTCTGGATGATGCTGTAGGACGCAACGAAAGATTTTACCCTACCCAGCATGGTTTCTACTAACTGCAAGGTTGGAGGTGATCCGGGGAATATCATGCATTCTTTCCGAACGCCACAAATGCCGAAAAAAAATTATGACGGGAGTGGGCCTGGCAGTGCAGCTGGCCTTTTCGGAATAACGAGTTGAACAGCGTAATTAGCCTGCAGTGTGCGTTCCCAAAGTCTAGACCGGTCTAGATGCTCCGTTGTTGATGAAACGGACCCTCGGCAATGCTAAAATGAACCCCGTATTATACAAACCTTGACAGCTTCATGTCGTCACCACAAAAATTTCGGACGATGATCAGAATTCGAAGTCGAGGATGGAAGTGCTCACCTAACTAACGTTGCATAAACAATGAGAGAGAATGTATAAAAGCAAGGCAAAAAGGTGACAGCAACCCATTCTCCCACTGAGCATCACTCCAACCAGCCTTCCATCATCAAAAATGATTGCCAGTATCCTTGCCCTCCTCCCATTGGCCCTCTTCGTCGCTGCCGACAGTGGTCAGTGCAACACTGGTGAAATCCAGTGCTGCGACAACAGCACCAGCGTAAGTTCCGAATCATACAAGACTTGCGACGCAGTTCTAACTAAAGATTTGTAGTATGATTCGACTGCTGCTCAAAACGCCTTCTACGAAGTTGGTCTTGTCGACGTTGCAGCAGTGGTCGGCGCTGTTGTAGGTCTCGACTGCTCTGGCGTCAACGTCGTTGGCACTTCCGATGGCTGCCTTGCTAACCAGGAGCCACTGTGCTGCGAGGACAACTCATACGTAAGTACTGTATCCACGAGCTTAGGATGCAACTAACGTACCTCTCCAGAACGGTCTCGTCAGCCTTGGCTGCACGCCCATTAATGTCGACGTTTGAACAACGGGTTATGGCATAGGGTTTTCGGTATCGGTGGGACAGTATACCATACTTTTATGAACGTTATTCATACCTTCTTGCTGTGCGCTCGTCAGTAGAAGTACGATAATAGCACGAATGGAACTTGTTGCTGTTTCCTTTTGTTCGTAGTGCCAGTTTTCTAACACCGTAAAAGTTAGTGGCATCTAACACAGATTCGTGATGTGCAAAAACTTGCAAGCAACCTTAGTTGACAAACGTTCCATGTATAAAATGCAGCTCACGTAATTGACGGCCTTTGTGTTTCAATTTGAGTTAGATGTTGCATTAGATGATGCGGCGATCTTCTTGATTCAGAAGGATGGACAAAGTTTCGGGTCGAATCAACGAAAAGGAATTTCAATTCAGCCACAATCAGTGGCCGTAATTAATCATGTTGTCTGGCACCCATCATGCGCGCGTCAGCCCGAGCTCTGCACTGCGGACGACCCTCAAGGCCTCAGGCTTGGACTAGCGACTATTCGTAAATTCAGTATGGCTTACCAACTATAAACCACCCGGTTGCGCTTTGGTTGCGCTATCGCGTCGCTTGGCTCAGTTGGCTGTCTGAAACTTTCTTTGTAGAGTCCCGGGTTCATCTTCTCCGCCAATTCTTGTGCTGGCTCTGCAGAATGTGCTCACCAGCCATCCCCCTCGTTCAGGATCACGTCCCTGACGAGTCAGACCCGATGTCCCCTCAACTCCTTGCAATTCTGGACTCTACGCTGAGTCCCGCCTCCCTATTCCATATTTCGTCCACGCCTCCCACCCACCCATCTCTTGCAAAAATAGAAGTAATCAAGGTGGCATGCTGTAGTACGATGTCTTTCCAGCAGGCGAGGACTGTCCGTTGACGATAGCGAAAACGAGGTAGATCTCACAACTTCGATACTGTTGTTCCAGAGTTTTTATGCAACTCTCGCACAATACAAATATATCTTGCTGCCGCCTCTCCACTGTCTCCATGCGCATGCAGACTGATCTATCCACAACGTGCCGGGTCGAGTCTTGCACATTTGTAAGTGACGCGGTTGAAATTGTCGCATTCATTGTGCGATACGACGCACCCCAAAAATTTGCTCGTATCATTCATGTGGCTGTATGTTGCACGCTTTGCTCATCTCGCTTTTCTGGGGTTCAACCTGGTCATTACGGCTTGGTTTGTGCCTTGTCGCAGGTCTGGGCTACTATGATAGGAATAATTCAGTCTGTATCATCCTTTTTTCGATTTCATTCATCCTAATAATGCACAGTTACATCACCATACAACTCATTTATGTTCCTGTGGGCCCCTCTGTGCACGATGGCGCTTGGTCTTTTGCACAATAACGCATGTTGTCACACGATGTTTATACATGTACAACCCGAGTGAATACGCGCAGCCAAAACTGTATGGGCTCGAAGTCGGACAAGTACTAGTCCGTTAAGACAGTGCAAAACTTCAACTCAAAATTTGTCGCGTCGATCCATTATGTCACCGGTCACCGGTCATTGAAGACCACGCCGTCATTTGGACCTGACCCCTCTTATGCAATAGATTGCACAGATGTACATCAATCAATCAGTGCAATGTGTCCCGGCGCGTGTTGTGTGAAGGGGGAATGATGTAAGTACACCTGATCGTTCCTCCAATCGTCGACTTCCTCAGAAGAAAAGCCGTAAGGCCTGGCCCGTCCCGGGACAACGACATCAAGACGTACTGTAGCAGACGAGCAGCCGCGTAGTGAACCGGCACGCCACGAGAGAGTCCAGAAGAGTCTTTAAGCAAGCGCCGCTGTGTGCGGTTGCTAATGAGACCGATTCAATATTAACATGGCACTCCATGCCGAGATTTGGTAGTCCGTATGAAGTACCAAGACTTTCGATCAAGCCAGTGTGTGGGTCCATTGCGGTCGTGTTCGCTAAAAATCGACTGAGCGGAATTCGGAGGCGAGGATGAAAATTTGCGCCTTTGAAATTCCATGTTCAGAATGCCGTAAAGAGAGGGCATAAAAGCAAGGCAACAAGGTGAGAGTAACTTATCCTCTCACCGAGCATCATTCCCAACCAGTCTTCTATCATCAAAATGATTGCCAGCATCCTTGCCCTCCTCCCATTGGCCCTCTTCGTCGCCGCTGGCAGTGGTCAATGCAACACTGGCGAGATCCAATGCTGCAACAACAGCACCAGCGTGAGTCTCGAGTCATGCAATCCATGCGACACAGTCCTGACTGAAGATCTGTAGTATGACTCGTACGCCGCTCAGAAGGCCTTCAACGAAACCGGCCTCGTCGACGTTGTTGCAGTGGTCAACGCTTTCGTTGGTCTCGAGTGCTCTGGTATCAGCGTCGTCGGTACTTCTGATGGATGCGCTGCTAACCAGGAGCCATTGTGCTGCGAAGACAACAAATACGTGAGTTTCACTGCGTTTTTTTAGGTTGAATGTTTGACCGACAACCCTTCAGAACGGTCTCGTCAGTCTTGGCTGCACGCCCATCAATGTCAAGCTATAAGCGAAGCGTTATGGCGCATTATTAGGAGGCAGGTGCTTGGTGGGACA
The DNA here is from genome assembly GCA_003313855.1 of Suillus sp. MG131. NCBI lineage: Eukaryota > Fungi > Basidiomycota > Agaricomycetes > Boletales > Suillaceae > Suillus > Suillus sp. MG131. Next base: position 8,747 of record QLOO01001718.1, on the reverse strand, counting down.
GTATACCTTAGTTGGATCGATGATGTTTGTCGCTACAATCCTTGCCACGCATTCGTTAGTAGAAGCACCATGATACCCTCCTGTCCTCTAATGGAAATTATTGGTGTCTTGTTTTTCGTGCCCGCAAGGCAGATCGAAGTAGCCTTGCCGATGATTGTGACGACTGTTGGCCTATATGCCATATCCGTGGAGCACAAGTCTATCTGCAATGTGACCGAGGCTGTCAAAATATGCACGCACTTCAATGACTTGTGATTATGAGCTCTGAGGGACCCATCATTGACATTGAGGAATATGATTCAATCATAAGCCAGCAGAGCTTTCATTGATGGTGATGCGGCTCCAATATGAGAATCTAGCGAAGAAACCACGCTTTCACCTGCCAATCAGTAGTCCTGATCAATTTCTGCAGCTGTATAGAAATACCTCGAAATCTTCAGGTAAATGAAGACCTTGAAATTTGACGCCTCAACCGCGCTGGTTGATCATACCGGCTTCAAGAGTCGATAGACGCTCAAATTCAAAGTCGGCGACCTTCTCGAAATGGTTATGCTCAACTTGACCATGACCCGACCACACTTTAGACACAAACATTACACCAGTCGACCACTCGTACAAGCATCACCCCGCGTGGATCAATACTGTCTATTTGGTTTCAAGCCACTCGCCCAGTGCATGCACCTACTCGATGTCTGAACTTTCTTTCGCAGAGTTCTCGCAATCATTTTCACCACCAACCCTCGTGCCGACTCTGAATGCGCTTCTCGCCGCCCTGTCTCTCCCGTTCGGGCTCACTTCCCCGACGGATTTGGCGCCTTCATTGCTTCTTGCAATCCTGGAGTCAATACTCGAGTCTCGCCTCCCTATCCCAGCTTCGATACGCGCCTCTCGCTCATCTCTTGCAAAAGTAGAAGCAATGAAAGTTTTTCTCGGCGTACTCGAATGCGACGTCCTCCCAGCAGACGAGGACATCGGTCTCGCAGACCTTGATCCACGCAGACTGGCAGATGGATGTTGGGAAGAAACAGTTTTTGTTGGTGAGCTGCTTTGCTGGCTTGGGAGGAAACGAGGCATCATCGAGGCGTTGGTCGGTGATGATAGCGAGGGCGAGGTCGATCTCACAGCATCGATGCTGTTGTATCCGGAACCTTCCTACCATGTAGAACTGTCGCACATCACAGACGTCCCGCGGCATCCACGTGTTGCTTCTCCTTCTACACGGTCTACTGCTACCATGAGCGCGCAGACCGATCTATCCATGCGTCACGCCCCACATACGGAGTCTGACACGAGCATGGCAGATTCTGAATACTCAGATCGTACAGAGACGCAGCCGCTCCACGATATGTATCACCGGCCTCATTGTATTCACGAGCTCGAGGACCCATCATATTTCCTCGGGCATGACGCTTCTTATGCGTCCAATGTCGACGATTTGATGGAAGGATTAGACCCAAACTGCTCTACCCAATCGACCTCCTCAGAAGAACAGCCCCCAACTCCTACGCCTCAACCCATCCGTCTGAAAGGCTGGATCGGCGCGGTCGATTCTGAACTTGAAATGAAAGCGTTCGCAGCGAACAAGTGCAATGCAAGCACGCCTGTCAAAGCCAAGAGTTGGCGGCGGAATTTAGGTCTTTTTCCCGTGGCGAGCGGGAGTTCTACCCCTCGCATGCCTACGACGTCAGCGCGCGTTCCTTCTAGTGCACCTTTAGCGCGGACCCGGGTCGACAGACTCTCTATGGACCTTGGGACCTGCCCCTCCCCCTTTGGGGCGCTGTCATCACCGGCCCACATGCGGAAGACAGATTATTGTTCTCCCACAGAACGCACGGTCGCACTTCTGAACGAGCGTGCGAGACTCCTCAGCGAGCTCGCTGATCTGCGTAGGATTAGAAAAGTTAGTCGATGACAGGCATGTGGAGATGCCATGTTTGTACGGTGTATGGAGCGTATTCTCAATTCCTCGCTTGGTTTGTTACGTTTTTTTTTTACATAATCACTGCTGGTCGTTTTGGGTTACTTGTTCGAGATTCTTGGCTCAGCTGTCAGTTGTTTTTGTATACTTGGCTTGATTCAAGCAATTCGATTACTTGCTTTGGGTTGTACACAGACCATTGTTTGCTCATGTTGAATTCCAAGGCTTGTGGCAAAAGAGGCAAACCCCCTGAATCGGAAGCTCAGCGGCCTTCAAGATGCACAGAAGGCAATTATAAGCGGAGCTGGAGCATTCAGTAGAAGAGTTCGGGCTATCACGGTGATGATATGATGAACGCAACAATGACCCGCCGAGTCCGACTGATCATTGTAATCATTGCAAAGAAGATTCATTATAGTAGAAGCGGAAGCCAACTCTCGAGGTGGTAAAAGAATCGCCTCGATCAAGAATCCAAGCATTATGTTGCTGCACAAGAATTCGAACTCCCAGTACTCACCGGTTTGTTGAGGTTTGTTATATGAGAAGAGGCACGTTTGAAAACTCAAGGCACCTACTAGTGATTGGAGCCGCACTCCGTCCGCATCGCGCACGGAATCGCTCATTGTAAATCGGTTTTCATCATGTCTCTGATCCCGCATCTCCAGTTAACGGCCGAAGATCGTATGGGACCGTACCGGCACAATGTGCCTCCGCGATTGCTTGGTCATTATCTCCTTCTGGCTGAAAGCTTGTGTCCTCAGTCGCTCCGAGATCGAGGTTCCTAGCCCTGGCGTGCGGATTGTCAGCGTCAGTAGTCTGATCATTGATGAATGCTAATTTCGACATGAGCTCGTAGATGGGCAGTCGCTAGCGGAAATAATCCGCACAAGGACGGACGGGGACCTCTAGAGTCCAAGATGATAAGATCAGCCCAACCTGACCGATTGAAAATGGACGTCCAATTCTCATGTCTAGAACTCGATGTAGGAAACAAGTGTCGAATGCGAACAGATCAGAGGGGGCCCAGTTAAGCGGACCTGATCGAAAGCATGAGGACAGGGTGTCAATCTCAGTAGCAAATACGAAGTTTTGCGCATATCCGACAGTCGCGGCTTGAAGCTTGCTCTTCCAGATTGGCAAACGAAGTCGAGAGTTTTGGATAGTGGAAGGTCTGTGCTCACCCAAACGAGAATCTGGACACGTCGTTGTCGGTGGCAGGCTTGAGACCGTTGCGCACACTATTCTGGCAATAATATTAATATTTCATCCATATGTACCGGCAGTCCGACTCGGCCGGATGGAGTCCGAGATGGCCGCAATGGTGGCTAGTGTTATTATTATTAAAAGTATTTCTGAGGCAGTCTTTCATTTAAAACTTTGACTACATTTCAAATTGGACTAGGACATTGTTATTAGTAGATCATTGATCATCGGCCGCGTGAAGTACCATAAGTGCAAGACAAAGTTCTTCCGACTATCGGAGACGGCTGCAAGTGCGGCACCTCCTGCGCTACTACCAGCCCTATAGCTTAAATTTGGCCAAGTGACAGCCGTGCTTAGGATCATGTCCCTCCATTGGTGAATTCAAGTTGACCTGATCAAAATTTCGGCTTCGAATCAGTGTCGACGTTCGAAAGTCTTCACGAGAAGCTTACTCTCAAGTTTGACCGAAGAACGTCTTCATCCAGGAAAGCGTCTATCAACCTGGACAGCCTTTACTGTTTCATCTTCCAGTCCGAATCCCACTGTATTATCTGACAGCGCAGAATCTGTGTATCCGGTGCGCCCGGTACGGACATCAAGTGTTTCCCAGTTCGTTGTCTGGTGTTGACCTTCCGAAAGGAACACCACGTTCACAGCGTATCTGCAGAAATTAGAAGAGTGGTGAGCGACTCACGCTGTCCGTGTTCTGTTGAAAGAGTTTATTGCAGGTTCACAGCCCAGATAGTAACTTTAGAAAAGTAAATGTAATCATGACTCACGTCAAAATGCCAAAACCTGAAGACCTCTAAGATTTTTCTCTAGATAGGCTAAGATAGGCTTCTGATGGACCCACGCTGTCATCTGGGTCGAACTTACCAAGCACCAACTTGAAACCTCTAACTGCACTGAGAGATTGTTTTGTTTCCAAGCCTGCCCAAGTCTCTTTTATGATTTTATCGTGTTTCTTTAGAAGATCGAGGGTGGTGAGGTACGGGCGGGCGATGGCTTCTTCAGGAACCAGATAGAAGGTATCGTTAAATCGCATGACAGAAACTGTCGATCCTTATCAAATTCTTATTCAGTTGCGTCTATAATCGTTTCACTCTTAGTCACCGGAAGTTCCCTCGCTCATTCATCACCTCGGCGAAAGCCTACCTTGCTTTATTCCTTGTTTTCGACTAGTCAAATCCTGTTCTTTCAACTTGGGCGCGGTATCCCCGCTCATGGCGATGAGGGCCCAACGAATGCTCTGGTCGAATTGACATACAGTAGCACGGCGTTTCAGACCTAATTATGTAAACCATCTTCGGAATAGGGCGTGTTCCAATGGTTCTGTCAAGGAATGGGAGACCGCGGAGGCCATCACAGGTTGGTGTCCTTCCTTTTCATCCAATGTGAATGTAATCACTGTTTCTTTTCAATCCACTGACGTCCCTTTCCCACTCAATCTTTGCACTGTTTGACGCAGTTACTCTATTTTAAACATTTGATCCTGGGACTACGGCGGTAATCATTCTATAGTTTGTAGTACTATTTAATAGGGTGTCACAGTCCACTTCATCCCTATCACTCGTCGAGCTCCCTTGTTCCACATTTCAAAGGTAATTTCCCTCCTTCAGCCCTCGCTCTGATTTTATTCACGCGTTTCTTACAAAGGTTCATCATCTTCAAGTACTCCAACCCCTTTCTAGAATGGAAAGCTACACTTCATCAACCGTCGCCGTACCTTTGTTTCCTGGCCAAGGCTCTTCACCTAGTGCCATAGCCTTGGCTCTTCAGCAGGCCCTCCATGACATTCGTTCATCAAATGGTCACTTGCTTTTGACTTCATGTCACGAGGCTTTCCTTGCAGAGGTCTTGAAGCTATCAGAAGATGAGCTCAACGAGTCCCGCATTTCCCTGATTGATTTCAAGGATCCCACCTCCCTTCTCCAATCTTCGACTCTTTACCAGAACAATCCCATCATCTCCACCACCTCGCTCTTCCTCGTTCAAGTTCTCAGATACCTCAACCACTTCTCAGGTTCATCAGCCGAACTCAATGGCCGTAGTGATCCCGATCACAGTCTCGGGGTCGCTGGCTTCTCCTCTGGTATCATCACCGCATGTGTTGTAGGTGCTTCCAACAGTGCCCTCACCTTCATGGCGAATGCAGTCGAAGGCTTTCGTCTGGCATTTTGGATCGGTGTGCGATCCATGCAGCATAGAACCAAAGAGCTGCAATCCGCTTTAGGATTTCCTGACACAGGACTCCCTTGGAGCGTCGTTTGTATCGGCTTGAATAAAGCCGATGTCTTGAGCTTCATTTCCGATTTCGAATCAAAGGTGAGAGCTAGTTACACAGTGGTGACCTGCAATCAATCCTGACAACACTTATCAGAACAATTGCAATTCTTCTCTTCACCTCACAGCAATTTTAGATGCACAACACGTCACCATTTCTGGTCGCCCTGATATCCTGCAACGTTTCTCATCCTCACTTTCAATTTCCAAGTCTTGCTCCATCCATCCAACAACTGTAGATGCTTTATATCACGCACATACCCTCCATAATGTCCACGCCCAAGTCTTGGCTGACGCCGGGAGACATTCAATTCACTTTCCTGATTTCTCCGACCTTAAATATCCCGTCTTTTCGACCGTCACTGGCAAGCCTTTGTCGACGGATTCCGGGCACTCCTCTCTTGTTGACGCAGTCCTTGACATGATCATCGTGTCTCCTGTAGACTGGCTGTCTGTCGTACAGGGGATCGGTAGTGCAGTACCGGACGATGCTCCTACACAAGTATTAAACTTTGGCCCTAGCTCTGGTCTTCTCCGAATGCTGGAGAAGTCGCTTTCAGTCCAGAAAGTCACTTGTACTGATGTGACCATCTGCGATTGCGGGAGCTCTGTCGGTCACACCGGGGAACAAAAATTCAAACAGGAGCCGATTGCCATCGTCGGGATGGCACTTCGCTTGCCCGGTGGTGCGAGAACTGCAAACGAGCTTTGGGAGCTTCTCGAACGAGGAATCAATACCATTTCTGAGGTATATTGCTTCTGCGTTTCATGGTTCACGCGTTAAACTTTCTCTGTTGTAGATTCCAGGGGATCGTTTCCAATTGGAGCGCTACACATCTGCTGACGCTAAAAGCGGTCGGGGGATGAAGGTCCATACCGCAAATTTCATAGATTGTCCTGACGAGTTCGACTACAAATTTTTCAAAGTATCCCCAAGAGAAGCAAAGAGCATGGACCCGCAGCAGAGAATTCTTCTGCACACCGCTCACGACGCCCTTGAGAGCGCTGGTTATGTTCCAGATGCTACAGAGTCTTTCCAGCGTGATAGCTTTGGTTGTTTCATCGGTACTGCTACCCATGATTACGCAGACAATTTGCGGGAGGACATTGACGTGCATTACAGCACGGGTACGCAGCCTTCTTCTCGATGCATTGCTTATTCTGACCAAACGTCCAGGAACCCTGAAAGCTTTCCTTAGTGGCCGCATATCATACGCGATGCAGCTTGGCGGCCCTTCCATGACTATTGATACTGCTTGTTCATCGTCAATTGTCGCAATTCACACAGCCTGTCGTTCGCTTGTGAACGGAGACTGCACCGCTGCTATCGCAGGCGGAGTTAACATCATGTCAAGTCCAGATGTAAGCGAGACTTTTGGATATAAATGCGTGACGCTAATGACCCTCTGACAGATGTTCATCGGTCTGGATCACGGACATTTTTTGAGCCCGACTGGCCAGTGCAAATCTTTCGATGCATCGGCTGATGGCTACTCTCGATCAGAGGGATGCTCTCTCTTCATCCTCAAGCGTCTTTCAGATGCAGTAGCAGAGAACGACAATATCCTCGGTGTCATCCGCGGCATTGATCTCAACCAGAGCGGGCTTGCGCACTCAATCACCCACCCACACATACCTTCCCAGGTGTCTCTGATGAACAGGCTCCTAAAGAACTCCGGTATCGACGCGTCGCGTGTCAGTGTCGTAGAAGCGCACGGCACTGGTACCCAGGCTGGAGATTTTTCTGAGCTCCAGAGTATCCGTGCCGTTCTTTGCCGTGCTCGTGACAGCGGAAACCCCCTCCACGTCACCTCGATTAAAGCCAACATCGGTCATTTGGAAGCTGCTTCTGGCGCTGCTGGACTCGCCAAACTTTTGCTCATGTTCCAACATGAGACGATTCCAGCTCAGATCTCTCTCAAAACATTGAACCCACGCATCACGCCTCTAGACCAAGATCATACTATCATCGACACGCTCCCCACGCCGTGGGTGCGCGGATCATCGCCCCGCATGGCGCTGCTCAACAACTTTGGAGCATCAGGTTCAAACGGGGCGCTCATAGTGGAAGAGCATCCAAGGCAAGCGAAAGCTACAGCTAGCGGTATATCCTACGTCTTTGGTATCTCTGCCAAATCTCGCGAGGTTCTCGAAACTCTCCGCCTTCGCTACTTTGAGTGGCTTCACGACGGCAGGAATCGCTCGATTCCCATGAGTGACATCGCGTACACTGCCACGGCAAGAAGACAGCTGTACCCCTTTAGAATTGCGGTTGATGTAGGGAGCAAGGAGCAACTCGTTGAGGCTCTTGCGAGCGCTGAAGTGTCTCATACCGAGGGAAACTTTGGTCAAGTGGTCTTTGTCTTCTCTGGACAAGGCAGCTATTATCGTGGCATGGGGAAGCTCCTCTATTCGGCCTCTCCGGTCTTCCGGCGCTGCATCGATAGATCCAACCGATACCTTCTGTCCAAAGGCTTCGCAAATATCCTCCCAAGTATCATTGGAGACGCCATGGATAGTGCGTCGGATGGAATGGAAGAGTTCGAAGCGTCTCAAACTTCTACGATGGCGCTGGAAGTCGCATTGGCGACATTATGGATACACTGGGGTTTGACGCCTTCCACAGTCGTTGGTCATAGGTGAGAATTATTTTAATGCACGATTGGTCGATACCTAACGTCATCTTACTAGCTTGGGTGAATACGCTGCTCTAGTCATCGCTAAGGTGCTCTCGCTCGAGGCAGCCTTGTTTTTGGTCGCATCACGCGCTCGCCTCACATGGCGCAGTTGCGTGCCTGGTGCAACAGGCATGTTGGCCGTCAGGCTCGGGGAGCAACAAATCAACACTGTCCTGAAATCCGGGTCATATTCGGATCTCTCTGTCGCTTGCGTCAACAGTGATCGTGCCTGTGTCGTTTCTGGTCCGCTGTCTCAGCTGCACGCTCTTACTAGCGAGCTGGCGACTACCGGATCCAAGGCCCGTCTCCTTGATGTTCCTTATGGATATCACAGCAAAGCAATGGACCCAGTTCTGGATGATCTTACCCAGCTAGCACGCACTGTACCCTTGTCATCGCCAAAGGTGCCGGTTGGTTCTACCGTTCTTGGCCGACTTGTTCCCGCAGGAGACAACGCGACCTTTGACGCGACCTATTTCTCTTCGCATTTCCGTCAGCCCGTCAAATTTGCCCCAACCGTTGACGTCCTGTGCAAGCACCCCTCTCTCCCACAGGTAGATGCATGGATCGAGATGGGACCACAAGCGTCGTGCTTGCTGATGATACGGGCTTGTGCATCTGCTCCCAGTGAAGCGGCGCTATTGCCTTCATTGAGCAAAAATGAC
>QLOO01001711.1:0-11515 GCA_003313855.1 Suillus sp. MG131 | reverse complement strand
TCAACCAACTGGAACAAGATGAAAAGAATGAGAACTTTGCCCCTGCAGTTCTCAATCCAGCTGAATATGATCTTGAAGACGGAGAATTCTTAGTGGAGTATACTGATTCCGATGAATTACGAGTAATCGAGAATATCTCCATGGATACTCCCCTCACCAAAGATGGAACATCCCTTGCGGAACAAAAACCCACGGTTTCACCCCTGCCACGGCCTACCGAATATGTAAAGACCAGTAACAAAGCACAGCAACTTGCTCTTGCCGCAAATGCAGAGCAAAAGAAGAAGTCTTTTGAAGAATTAGTTCCTGAATATCTTCATGACTTCGCTGATGTATTTGCGAAAGATGGACTTAGTCAACTTCCCCCTGAACGGCCTGGCATTGATCATCGTATTGAAACAAAACCTGGTTTTATTCCCAAGACATCAAAGATATACCCTCTCTCTGAGAAAGAACGGGAAGCAGTAAAGGCATTTATTGATGAAAACGTCCAGAAAGGATTCATTTCGGAATCGAAGTCTCCACAAGCCAGTGGATTCTTCTTTGTTGGAAAGAAAAGCGGTGACCTCAGACCCTGCCAAGACTACCGGTACATCAATGATTGGACAGTAAAGAACGCATACCCACTCCCTCTTCCTTTGTCACTCGTGGCACGTTTGCACGGTGCAAAGTACTTCACGAAGATGGACGTTCGATCTGGCTATAATAACATTAGAATTCATCCTGATGACCGATGGAAGGCCGCTTTCACTACCAAATTTGGGCTATATGAACCGAACGTTATGTTCTTTGGATTGTGCAATTCTCCCGCCACTTTCCAAGCCTATATGAACCGGACATTCCAACAAGAGATAAATGAAGGATGGCTCGTCATTTACATGGATGACATCCTGATTTTCTCTAACGACCTGGACGAACATCATGCTAGAACACGACGAGTATTGGAAAAGATCAGACAAGAACGACTTTTCTTGAAACCAGAAAAATGCACCTTTGATGCACAAGAAGTCGAATACCTTGGAATGATTATTAGACCTGGATGCGTAGCAATGGACACCGCGAAATTGGACGGAATAAAAGACTGGCCTCAGCCAACTACAGTCAAGGAAACACGTTCTTTCTTAGGCTTCTGCAACTTCTACCGAAACTTCATCCCACATTATTCTGACATCGCCCGACCCCTGATCGACCTTACAAAGAAAGACAACGTTTTCTTTTGGTCCGAACACTGTCAAGAAGCCTTTACATCTTTGAAAGAATGTTTCCTCCGTCAACCGGTCCTACGTAACCCTGACCCAACTCATCAATTCGCCGTAGCAACAGATGCATCTCTTGTAGCTACTGGAGCAGTACTCCTCCAGACTGATGAAAATGGCGTTTATCATCCATGCGGCTATCTATCTCAATCCTTGAACCCCGCAGAACGCAACTATCAGATTTTCGATCGAGAACTCCTTGCAGTTATACGAGCACTTACTGAATGGCGACACTACCTTGAAGGAAACCCACACCCTGTCATTGTCTTCACCGATCATAAGAACCTCCTTTATTTCCGCACAGCTCAGAAACTTACCCGTCGCCAAGCTCGCTGGCAATTAGAACTATCTCGATACGATCTCGAACTTCATCATGTCGCTGGAACGAAACTTGCAGCTCCAGATGCTCTTTCCCGAAGACCCGATCATGAATCAGGATCATCTGACAATGAAAATTCCATTCTCCTCCCCAATGATATGTTTGTACGCCTTATTGACCAAGAGTTAATGACAACCTTGGCCAACCCTGATTCTCCTGATTCCGACCCGCTCTTTGAAACCGCACAGCAAGCCTTAGATGGCCTGTGCCTCCCTCCTATGAAATCGGCTCTCACTGACTGGCGCATCACCGATAACCTCCTCTATTACAAAGACCGAGCCTATGTCCGCCCTTCTGTCCGTCATACCATTCTACAGGAATACCATGATCATCCCACTGCTGGTCATCCTGGACGGTTTAAAACAGAAGAACTCGTCAAGCGCGACTTCTGGTGGCCCGGTATGGGAGCGTTTATTCGACAATATGTTGATGGTTGTGCATTGTGTCAACAGATGAAGTCTGATACTCACCCTGTTACCCCTCCTCTGACCCCGATTGACTCTGCTGCCATACACCCTTTCACTCATCTCTCTATGGATCTTATCGTTAAGCTGCCCGTCTCTGGGGGCTTCGATTCCATTTTGGTCGTGATCGACCAAGGGCTTACGAAGGGGGTAATTCTCATACCTTGCAACAAAACCATTGATTCTGAAGGCATTGCCAAACTCTTTCTGAAACACATCTACAAACGATTCGGACTACACGAGAAAATTATTTCTGATCGTGGTCCCCAATTCATTTCCAAATTCTCGAAAGCCTTTGCTGATCTCTTGGGTTATAAGATCGCTGCATCCACAGCATATCATCCTCAGACTGATGGACAGACAGAACGACTTAACCAAGAACTCGAAACCTACCTCCGAATCTATTGTCGCTCTCACCCTGAAAATTGGGTAGAACATCTTCCCCTCGCCGAATTCGTTCATAATCATAGAAAACATGATTCCCGCAATGCCTCCCCATTCTTTCTCATGATGGGCTATGAACCCCGAGCCCTACCTCATGTTCTCCCAGACTCTCCTATCCCCGCCGCGAATGAACGAGTCCAGAAACTTCAGAAGATAAGAGAAGAAGCTATCTCCTGCCACCGTATTGCCATGCAACGAATGGCAGAACGCTCTCATGGGAAGAAATATACCCCATGGAAGACTGGTGATAAGGTTTGGTTATCCGGCAAGAATCTAACCACTCCACTCCCATCAAAGAAGCTTGCTCCGAAGCGATACGGACCCTTTACCATCACTGCAGTCTTATCTCCCATCACCTTTACTCTTGATCTACCGAAACAATGGAAAATTCACGACACGTTCCATGCTTCCGAATTATCGTCCTATCATGAAACAGACATTCACGGCCCGAATTTCCATAATCCTCCCCCTGACCTTATCAACGAAGAAGAAGAATACGAAGTCGAAGCAATCCTTGCCCATAAAGGAACAGATAAGCGTAGGCGCTATCTAGTTTCCTGGAAAGGTTACTCTTCTGCTAGTAATGAATGGATACCCGAAGAAAACCTGGAAAATGCTGGACAGCTCTTGAAAGCGTATAAAAAGACTCACAAATTACGCTGATTCCCTCAGAATCCTACTCAGCTAACATGTCCAACGCCTTCTCCACAACCTCTTCCAACCGTAACTCCATTCCATCCACTCCTAACAGTGACGCATACTTCACCCTTCTTGACCACGCCGACGACCAATCCCTCCTTGAATCCGCCATCCTCTGCCCCCAACACGCTATTGAAATAGAACGTATTCTCCTTACCAGAGATGCAGTCGCCACCGCCGTTGTTATCAATATCATCAGGAGTGCCTCCCTTATTGAACGGGTTGCCAGAAACATCGTCGATCCATCCCACAGTCAGACTATTATCCACTTGCAAAGACGTATTCGTACTCTTGCTAGTAACATCATCCCTGACACTATTCGTAACGACATCCTTGAGGCTATTCATATTGTTGCGGAAAGAACCGCTACTCAGATCGCTAGGCCTCCGTCTCCTCATATCGACCATTGTCTCAAAGTGCTTACTCCCGAACAAGAAGAACCCTTACCACGACTTCCTTCTTCTGCTCCGGTCCCAACCGTTGAGCGTGCGCCTACTCCTTTTATTCCCCATGACGAGCCTGGTTCTCAGTCACTTCCTATATCTATATCGTCAGACGAAGAAGAATCGTCTCCAAACAGAGCAGCTAGAAGACGTCAGAAGCGAAAGTCCAAATCCCGCTCTGATTCACCATATTCACCTTCTAAACGTCGTCAACCCACTCCCCCACAAACGTCATCATCAAAGAACAACGTCATCCCATTGATGGAACCATATGACAACTTCGTCTGTCGTAATTGCAAAGAAACCGGACATCGCCACAAGAATTGTCCTACTTATTGGTGCCGTGTCTGTCATAAGATCGCCCCAGGACATCTGTCTATCTTTTGCAAGAAATTAAAGAACCCCCATCATCGCGTTGCTTCCCCTATCCCATCCACTAAATTCGCCGATGACGACTTTTATGTCAAACTAGCCTCTTGGGAGAAAGAACTTGACAAGGAAGAGGAACGCACCGTGTTCAAAGATGTAACATCGGTTAACCCTGAACTTGTCGATCTCCACGACCTTGACTACTCTGACGACCCTATCTATTATGCCAATCAAGATGAATGAAGTCGGTGACTTCATCGCTAAACACGGGGTAATGTTACAACAACATTGGCGCCCTATCTTTTTCTCTTCTATCATTGGACTTACGGCTGCGTTGCCTTGTAGTTATATCTCCGTTTCGGCATTCTCCTTTCTTCTATAACGACACAGAACATTCCAGTATGTTCTATCTCTTATCGTTTATCTCTGACATCATTGTACTATATTTGCTATCTTTCTATTCTTGCTATCTTTTCTTGATTTCCTTTTTCAGCAGTAACAGCAGTCTTATCTCTGACAAGCCTGCCCTAAACCTCATTCTCATTTAGCTATATAAACCCTTATGTATCGTCTGTAGTTCCTCACTTTAATCTACTTGGTTTAACCTGAAACCTGATCCCTTCTCTTGGGCTTCACAACCCTTGAGTCTGAACTCTGATTCTACCTTAGAGCACTCCTCTTCGGTAGCCTGAACTCTGAACCTTTGAACCTCTCTTGTTTGAGAGTAGAACCCGCTTGACGCGTGAAGGCTCTTGTTTGAGCTTCGTCAAGAAGATCCATCCAAGTCGTAACATATCTGGACTCACAGTGCAGTACTCCCAACTGACCAGGAGATTGAAGTATTTAACTGTCATGGACTTGTGCGCGGTATTGGTGCGTTGCTGTTCGTCTTTTCTCTTCTTTCACTGACATGTTTTAAACCTTGTAGGATATCACGACTTGTATCCACTGACACATGTATGCCAGCGTCCCGAATGCGTGAACTACCGTGATGGTGATGAAGTAGCCACTCTCACAGATGTCAATACATTTCGTGCTAGCCTCTTTACGCTACGAGATGGTTCTCTTCCAGTCCATTCGGTATCAACATATTGTCGACGTATGTTCTTTATCTTCTAGTAATGCATACTGACCATTTCATTCAGAATGTCATACCAGATATTACCCCAACTATTGGACTAACAACACCGACTCGACATGCATTTACTATGCTGGTGTTCCCAGCATCATTCAGGCTGCGAGGCATTTCTATATTGAAGCTGCACTGTTGGAACTTTTTGCCGCAACAAAAGTCTTCGGATGGTATTGTTGTCTTTCTCTGATAATAATAATGCTAACCTTTTGTTCCACTTCCAGGATGTCTAGCATGAACTGTGCTTGTGTGTACAACTATGCACTTGCTCGACAGCATGCCTACACCTCGAACAATAGATGTGCTTTTGATGCTACACTTCCACAAGCTTTCAATGAGGAATTTTCATGGCAGTATACCCTTCGAATGCACGACACTGAAGTCCTGAATGGTTTTTTTATCTACTCACTGCTACTGGAGAAGGCAGAGAATAACAGTTGCCTTGTTCTCCCCCACGATGAGCAACAATGGATCTGAATTGATGTTGCACTGAGTGAGTGCAACAAAGAAATGGAAGGTATTGGGCAGGAAGCATACCCGCATGCCTGTGACTTATGCTTCATTGTTATTGGTGATGATGACTCAAAATGTAAGTCAATTGTTTGTCAGATGCGTTGCGTCATGCTCAGATTGATTACATGCCATAGTGAAAATCCAAGCAGCTGTTTGTGATGGTAATACCATTGGGCACCCATGTTGTGCAGTGCATGACTGCAAAGTCCCACTTATGACCAACCGTCATCGTTTCTGTCCTGGCCATCAAGACTTGAACCAATGGTGCGCAGTTGATGGCTGTGACGAGGTCAATGCCTCTGGATTTCGAACATGTGCCAATGCAGACCACCAGGCTCTTGAAGATGCCTACTTCAAGCCTGCAAAAGCTCTCTTCCAGCTGTGAGCACGGCTTGAGAGGGCTGGTGTTACCTTACCCTTGGACTCTGTTCCTTCACCCTCGGATAGTGGTAGTAGTAACCCTAACAGTGCAGATGAAGATCTTGAGGTGACTGTTGACTCCAAGTGTGACGGTAAGCCAGAGAACGGCAACAAACACCTCAGAGCAAGGTTTGGTTGGCGTCGCACCCATAATGAGCAACTTATTATGCAACCTTGTGGGGTGATATTAGTGCGGGCTACATTTTTTGGGTCCGAGGCCGTCTCTGCTGTTAATGTGAGTTACATGCAGTCTTACTGATGTAAGCTAACATTTAAACTCAAGGAATTTGCAAAGGCAGTATTCCCTACTGCTGCATCAACACCTGAATACTTTGTCTTTGACAACAACTGCAAGCTCCGCACTCACCAAGACACTATTGGTGATGGCCACTTTGCTGCAACAGGGATGCCTGTTGATGTGTTTCATTTCAACTCGAAACACAAGGAAACTGACACCTACTGTCAGCAGCACTGCAACCCTACCACTTTCCCAGAGCTCATTTCCAGTGGCAAGTGGCGATTTAATATGTCAATTTGTGAACAGACGAACATTTGGCTAGGCAGGTATCAGGCAATCCTGCGGGACATGTCTGTACACTGGTACAACTTTTATCTTGATGAAATGATTAAACGTCGGAACCGTTATGTTATCTCAGAGTTGGAGAGATGAGGGCACTCTCCTTGGATGATTTCCATGGACACTCTGTTTGGTAGTGACTAGTGCATTGACTCCACCAGTGCTGTTTGCATTACATTGTCTAGATTGTTGTCATTTGTAATTCTATCTCTTATTGTATGTTTTTGTCCTGTGTTTCGAATGAATGCCAGAGTTCATCACTTGGGGATCACACTATTCAAATGTCAAGTTTCATGGACATCACTCGAGGATTGCACCATTCAGATGTCAAGTTTCATGGACATTTTGATGCTGCCATCACCATCCTGTCAGTTCACCACATTCTCGAGTTGAAATTATGACTAGCTACTTGTAGTTACTTTTTTTCAACATAAGAAGGTTGGATTTCGTGGATAATAAACAGAGTAGTTAGTCTACTAATTAAAAGGTGGTAAGGGTGGTGAGGCTTGATTATCTACAGGAGAAGGATCATTTAACCAAGTGCTAAATAGATCAAATTGGGGATAACTTGTAAGATCTAAAGGAAATTCAGGATCAGTGGTAGCTGCAGTATCATTGTCCATCTTATCTATGTTCTGGAATAGTAATGCAAGAGCATCATTCATCTTGCTGGTTAGGTCAGTAGGGAGTGGCAATCCAGTGTCAGTGGTAGATGAGTTCATTGGTAGGCTCGGAGGTGGGGTAGGACCTGAAGGACAAGGATTAGCCAACCATGGAAGTAGCAAATCAGATTATACATACACTTTGCGTCCGAGTTTGAGATGCTACCTAGGCCATTACTACCAGTAAGACTTGGAGCTGCATTAGCTTTGATTTCAGCCAAGAGAGTGTTCCACTGGCCAGCAGGGCTATATCCTGCATTGACAGCACGTTCAACCCTATCACTTGAATTCTCGATAGCTGCCCAATAAGCAGCACGATGCTTATAAAATGTTGCCTTAGTATAGGTGCAATTTGGAAATGTAGTAGCAAAGAGGGCCTGGATCATTTGATCATCTGATACATTAATGAAGAGCTGAATCCGGGGAACCATATCACATGCATACTTCCAAGGAAATCGTGCTCAGGCGCCTGCAGGGATGATAGCATTGGGTTGGACCATGGCTAGTGCAGGCACTACTACAGGTGACATGTCTAAGTCACTGGCAGCGAGTGACAAAGGTGACATCACAGTGGGACTCGACAATAGGCGAGTGAGTGGTAAAGGAATGTGCGACTGCTGAGAGATGAGAACTGGGCCCGCAGGGTTGTTGCTACTGGCATTCCTCTGCCACTTCAATGGTGAGGTTATCCCATCTAATCAGGACAGATGCATACCTGTGGCACTAAAGGATTGTTTTGATGGAGATTGGACAGTTGCAGGTGCGCAACTAAGAGATAAAACCCTCTCAGCAAATCCGAGTAGCATATGGTTGTCGGTCAGATCAATAGAATGCAGGAGGATGGTTGAATTGGGGGGACTGAGAAGCAGAGTCCTGATATCTTGCTCGATCCAGGCATGCTGATCACTGCAATATACTGCAATGTAGTCTCCGAGCTCAAATCTCATCAATAGTGGATGGTCTCCTGGCACAAACTTTCCAGGTGTGGTGCACATAAGCTTTATGAGGTGGGGAGGTTCATTGTTCTAGCAATATTCAAGTTGGCTAGTCAGCATCGAGAAACCATCTAATAGATATAGAAGACCATACCTTCAACCAGAGCACTACATCAATCATATTGTGGATCATAATACTCAGACTTTGGTCAGCTTGAAAGTGTTGCTCAGCCACCAATGTCCGCTGGTGCCCGAGAACATAGTTCCATGTGTAATTGGGGTCTAATGGCTGAGCATAGTTTCGTGAAGTGGCCGGGAGCAACTGAGTACTAGTAGCTAAAGATCGTGATGCACTTGCTGATGATGGATTTGATGTAGTAACTAGAGGGTGATCAAGTTGAGTAGACATGGGGTTAATGGTGGCAAGTGGTGGTACGATCAAGTTTTCATGCTGTTGAGTAGCAACAGGAGAAGATGTGGCTGCAACTCGGTGGACCCTACACCCTCCCGCCACCTCACAACACTGCTTGCAGTTGCGTCGTATGCAGTTTTTGTTGGCCTTCCGTGGCTGAGTGCCTTGCTTCAAGTTGTGGCAGTCAACCTTGATACACAGGACCATATCAGCCATGCAAACATCCAGCATCAGCCACTGCTCGTTGTTGGAAGAAAAGTCACTGTGAATACACTACAAAATTTATACTGAGATGGTGATCAATATTGGGACTTGTCCAGGTGTAGGTCCAACTTACTAGTGACATAGTAGTGGCTTGGTGAAATAGTGGCAGGTCAGATAGTGACGAGGCAGATGGGCACGAGGCAGACAGGCAGACAGTGAAATAGTGGGGGGCAGATGGCGAAAACATTGGCTTGCCATTGTCATATATATGCCAGATGCTGTTGCAGGCAATGATCACAGCCGAGCAATGAACTCCAGTGACATCGTTGTTTGGTTGATCTACTGAGACCAAGTTGAGTCTATGCAAGTCTATGAATGGTCTATGGATTCGGTCCACTTTCCACAAAAAGAATTTCTAATGCTCCCGGATTTTCTACACGTAGTCTATGGTATAGTCTACCCACGTACTCTCAAAGTTTTGGTTGTAGCGTAGGTTCTTCACCACTTCTTGCCTTGCTCGCGATACACAGGCACACAGTCACAGATACACCGCTCCAATGGTTATTCTGACATCGTATTAAAATTGCATTGGAATAGAACGTGCGTGTCGGCAACAGCCATGGAAACCATGCACTGAATAAAGACGGCTAGATGTAGCGTATCGTGATCGATGATCTTTGTTGGAGTGGTAATTTTGCCAGGAGAGTCAATTCGTATAGAAGGAACGATCAATGTACACGTACTACAGCTTGAGTCGTGACGGCACATAGTGGTGTAGAGTCTAGACGCGATGGTTGCACGTGACCGCGTTTGATGGGCCACAGCGCTTGGAACTGGAGAAGTGGTGCAGCATTCAGCGAATCCCCCACTTTTGAATTACCAGCCATATTATAGAATGTACATTGTCGACTCGGTAGCCCATTTTGACTGCACTAAGCTGGTAGCCACCCCATTTAACTATCCTATAGAATTAGGCCACAAACACTTTCCGCGTCTCCTTGTGTATAGTGTTGCCGCCAAAGTGAAGTGACTTCAAGGTAAATTTGCTTCACTTCGAAAACATGAGACTTTGGTTGACTTCGTTGTTCCGAAGCCAGTTGAAGTGGCACTTCGTCCACTTCGAGAGGTGAATCGAAGTTACCATATACAGTTGATATGCTCATAACGCATACCGTTGGGGCGGCAAAAACTTGATGCATTATAACACATATGCACGACAACATGTGTCACACAGATGTGACAAATGTGACATCCGCCAAATTTGTGACACGAGAAAGTACAGTATCCACAGCGCGTACATGTATTATGCTTTGAAATAACAATCTATAGAAGTCTGCTTGGCATTCAGTAGCTCCTCTCGTTGTAATTGAGCACGAAATATGCGGAGCTGTGATGACAAATTAAGGGAAAATTGAGGATCACCATGTTGCATGCATCCAGTCTCGAGCTGCTGACACAATTTGAGGACTTCTGTGCGCGTGAATGATGGCCCATCTTCTTCTGACTCATCATCTGAATCAATCTTGATGACTTCACCATTTGCGACTGCAATCTCACGACGGACTTCATCAGCAATAGCCTGGTCACCACCTTCGAAATTTGGGAGATCTCCATTATCTCTCTCCTCAGCAGGGTCCAGAATCTCGTCAATGGTGAGTAAAGTGCCGAAAATGTGTTTCCGTTCCTTGAGATCATTAACTGATTCCATAAGTTCCTGTTCTGCGGCAGTGAGTTGAGCTGGTTTTTGTTGACGTGCGGGAATTCGAAGTTTGAGACCGGTACGTCCAAATGCAGCCTTCTCGAGTGTATTGACTGCCCTCAAAGCAAGATCTGTATCTCCCTCAGCGTCCATGACAGCTTTAAGTGCTGGCCTCCAGTCAGAATCTGCGAAATGGTCACTGAGATGGGCTTGCAGTTCACTTTCTGCTTCAGGAAGTGACATTTCAGTCCCTGCAAACTTGCGGACAATGGTCCAAGCAGCCAGATCAACATGTGGTCGTGGGTCCGCGAATAAATCACTACATGATAATGTAAATTAGCATTGATGAAATCAGAATAACAATGAAAATTTTAACTAACGGTTGAATTTGGGCATGATCCCAGCAGTGTTCAATCGTTTCTGATGACACAGTGTTCCAGGCTTGTTTTGCCAGTGTCATGCCTTCTAGAAGGTTGAGCTTATAAATGTTCTGCTCACCAGCCTCATCGAGATCAATGGCATGGGCACAAAAATAGTGACAATATAAAGCCTTGAAGCACCGGATTATCCCAGCATCACATGGCTGTACATATGGTGTCATATTGGGCTCGAAAAACTCAACATCAATGTTTGAAGGTTGATATGAGACATAATGGGCCGAAAAATTGTCAACAAACAAGCAAATGTGGCGATGTTGCTGCTTCATTCGAAGATCAAGTTTCTTAAGCCACCTAAATTAAGACTGATCAGACTTGGACATAATACAATGAATCATTGATCAACTTACTCTTCAAAAATAACTGATGTCATCCAAGCTTTCTTGTTGTTGCAATAATAAAACCCACGCTGTTCTGGTGTTTGCTTTTTAAAGCAGCGTGGTTTTGCTGCTCTTCCAATGAAGATGGGT
>QLOO01001709.1:0-10120 GCA_003313855.1 Suillus sp. MG131 | reverse complement strand
AGTTTGGGTTCTCATGAGCAAAAGGCGCGCGCATATAGCGTACCTTTTGATACGATTCAAGTTCACGTTGTACTGGGAGAGACTTGGCTGGGTTTGACGCCCTTTGATTCATCTTCAGCACAGAGAGGTCACTTCCAAATTTATCCTCATGGCTGTATGCGTCCACGGGCGTCTTAGGAATATCATAACTACTGACGGAGGAAGACCCGGAGGAACGCGCCCGCTTTCGACGCGTCTTCGGATCAGAACTGTACGAATGTGTAACATGCACTTGAGCCAGCATCCGATCAAAACGAGTATTAAGTCCCAGGGTTTTTCTGCGTTTCAGAGGTCCTGGCAAAATCTCTGACAAAACGTTGTAACATAGCATCACTTCAATCGGCAAAATTTGAACATACCAGCTCCTCTCACCCGCGAAGAGCTAAGACTCTCGTGAGGTATTTCTGACGAGCGGGGTAATATAATATGAACCTCGGACTCACCAGGTATGGCTCAAAGAGCCAATATTTAAAGCACTGCCTGCCTCGGAGCCGTCAAATTGGAACATAAGTGATCGGTGACCCGGCATTGCTGCACTTGGACTTGGGAGGCCCGGGTCAGCGACTATCAGTATCATTGAGGATTTCTGATCGCGTGATGAATCAGGCTACGATGATTGACTTACATAAGGTCACATTTTTTTAGACCTATTCGGCATTTGCACATGCACCGGCATTCCGCATGTCACTACAAAGTTATTCGCACCCTACTCAGACAATGGGTAGACCAATCTGACTAGTGACTAGTCAGGAGCCCTGCCGTACAGGATCCGAACAGCAGGCGCCCGGGGGTCGTGGACCACGATTGGTAGCGGGAGAGAGGTGTTCGTTTCCGGTCACCCGAGTCTTTCTCAGCACTTCAGTTGACCTGGTCTTCAAGTGCATGGATTACAGGAAACGGGTATCACCCTCACCCGCTGGAGAAGACGAGCTTCCGGTGGATAGCTTCAAGCGAGCATTTCATTCTACCAAAGCCGAGCTCCCGCTTTACCTGCATACGAGGGAGCCGAAAGGTCGTCGTAGATGGCAGAAGGGTGCATTTGCTGCCTTGCTTTCTATATGCCTAGCGACCCTTTTACTACAGAGATACCAACCTCGCCCGCACCTACATACCCAACCCCAGACACACATCCGTAACCCTGCCTATCTCATAGAAGCGGAACACGGTGCCGTTGCTTCTGAAAATAAACGTTGTTCAGATATTGGTGTTGCCGTCTTGAAGGAAGGCGGAAATGCTGTCGACGCCGCTATCAGTGCCGTCTTTTGTGTTGGTGTGGTCAATATGTTTTCGTACGTTGTCCACATTTCCAAAATTCAAGTGTTTTGACATAAGTCAGCTCGGGCATAGGCGGAGGGGGGTTCATGACAATTCGCATTCCACCCTCGTCTGAAGGTGGTAGTTCGGGAGTATTTACTATTGATTTCAGGGAAACTGCACCAGCCCTGGCAAATAGTACCATGTACAAGGATGATCCGATCGCTGCACGGTGGGGCGGTTTGGCAGTTGGCATTCCCGGTGAAATCCGTGGACTTCAAGAGGCACATGGACGCTGGGGAAAATTGCCGTGGGCTAGACTCGTGAAGCCAAGCGCAGACCTTGCTGCTGAATGGACGGTTGATAGAGAGCTAGCGCGACGTCTGCAGGTAAAATGCTTGGCATGCGAATCTGAGGCGTTGATTGATTACACGCCCTGTAGATGTTTGCAAAAGCCATGCTTCCTAAAGAAGATTGGAGAGCTATTTTCGCTCCAGAAGGACGTATGCTACTTGAAGGCGAGATTATTAGACGCACGAATTACTCACGCACACTTTCTGCTATCGCATCGGAAGGACCTGATGTGTTCTACAAGGTTTGACACTCGATGTGGCTCACGTTGGAGCTACAGCTAAGATATTTTTGAGCAGGGTCCCATAGCTGACTCCATCATACGCAAGGTACAGGCCACTGGAGGAATAATGACAAATGGAGATCTGGAGAATTACAGTGTGAAGGTGGATCACGCCCTTCAAGGAACGTATCGTGATAAGAAAGTGTACACTAGCCACGCACCGACTTCAGGACCCGTGCTTCTTCATATTTTGAACCTCTTGGAACGCTACGATCTTATCGGCGAAGGCCGAACTGGCTTAAACATTCATCGCTTTATAGAGGCATCGAAGTGTGAGTGCTTACCTGGTTGATTTAAATAGTTTCTTGAAGAGCTGATGGTGTCCATCAGTCGGCTTTGCAGCTCGGTAAGTCCTTTTCCAAGTTTCTAACAACAAGTCTCACATTCCACTAGCACAAAAATTGGAGACTTGCCATATATTATTAACGGAACAGATCGCGTCGCCGAAATATCTACGAAAGCCTTTGCAGATGCTGTAGCGTTTAACCTCACCGATGTACGTTTTTCTGTGCTCTGTTGCTCTGCCGTAACTGGATGACCCTTTAGGATCGTACACATCCCCCTGAATACTATAATCCTGAATTTGACGTCAAGATCGATCATGGAACTAGTCATACATCTGTGGTTGATAAGGACGGAATGGCCGTAGCGTTGACGACCACAGTGAATCTTGTGTTTGGATCCATGGTGCTCGACCCCGAAACCGGTATTATTCTGAACGATGAAGTGAGTTCTCACACGTCCCGTCCCTAACAACTTCTTCTGATTGCGCTCGTAAGATGGACGATTTTGCAGTTCCAGGCACCCCTAATGGCTTCGGACTCTGGCCCTCACCATGTACGCAGCTCACTTTCCTCATCTTCCCAAATTAATAATCCTCAGATAATTACCCGGAGCCCGGCAAACGCCCCCTATCTTCAACGACACCTACAATAATCGAAAACCTCGACGGCTCCTTCTACCTCGCTGTCGGCGGATCAGGCGGTGGCCGAATTTTCGGGTCTGTCGTGCAAGTCATCCTCAACCTCGATTGGGGCATGGACGTCAGCGCTGCGATCGAAAGCGGGCGGGTGCACGATCAACTATATCCACTCTACGTAGACGCCGATGAGATCGTGCCTGACGCCGTACTAAATACCCTGATAGAACGGGGACATAATATCACAGGCATGTCTAATGTCGTCATTATTGATGATTTTTTGACTCACGGGCTGTCGTAACAGTGTCGGATATGAACCGTGTGGCTGCTGTTGTGCAAGCAGTGATGAAGAAGGATGGCAGGATATTTGGTATGTGGTGTTTTGACGTGGTTTTTGTGTGATTGATGGTGATTTTGGTGTATAGCGGCCAGTGATTCCAGGAAGAATGGTATCGCCGCGGGGTATTAGCCGTGGTCCGATGTCCGGTGCTTAGTACGTACCCAAGCAAGTAGCAAGCAAGTTGATCAGCGTACATAGTTCAATTTACGCCAAGTCTCCTTGACACAATACCAAGCCTAGTGTTTCCGCGGGGTATCAGCAGTGCTTCAAGTTAGTGTGACGTCCGAATTCATCAGATCAAATCCTTATAGTGTTTGGCATCACCCTTAGAATCAAATACCACCAAACAACTCCAAACTGACACGTCTCTTGTCACGTAGCATGAAAAGCAGGAAACGTTTCATCTATACCCCCACGCAAGTCTTGAATTGAGATGGCCAGCCCGGACTGGGACCTCATTTCTTCATACGCAGGTCTTCTGTGCTTGGCTTCCATCTCAATATACGTTGGAGCGCATGGTTCACTTCCAGTGCGTTCAAGTTCCGTTATGCCTGACGGAATTCAATATTTTTCTAGGCCGTTAAGAGGCCAAAAAACAAAAGGACGGATAAATCGGTAGTGCAAGACGACGAGGACGAGGATGAAGATGACGTGTCAGATAGGCTTTCGTCTGGTGACGCGTGGCTTTTCCCGGTGGTGAGTCCTCTTACAATACACGTAATTCAAGCTGAGGAATAATTGCAGGCAGGCTCAGTAGCGCTTTTCGGAATGTACGCTCTGATGAAGTACTTTGGAAAAGAATGGATAAATTGGCTGCTCGCGTGGTATTTTTCGATCGCTGGCGTTGGCAGTGTGTGGAAGGTGAGTCTTTTGGTCATAGCATAGTCGCGTTTGTAATGGAATTGCGTGTTTCCCAGAGTGCTGCGTCGCTTACGAGATTCGTGGTCGGCGAAGTACAATGGAAGAAGTTTGATCGGAATAGAGTGTTGATTCTGAAGGGTCCACGGGGTTCGTGTTTTCATACGATATTTTACTCGAGGATTCGGATTTATCTGCGGGTAGAATTGCTTTCTGTGACGCTGCGCACGCCAACGATCGCGCTGTTTCCGCTCGCTTTGATACCCTCCGTGCTATTCAATACCTCGGGGACGGGCCGGAAATCAGCGCTTATAACGGATATTCTGGGGCTCTCGTTCTCGTACAATGCGATCTGTCTGCTCAAAATAGATTCGTTCAAGACGGGATGTATTCTTCTCTCTGGACTGTTCTTTTATGATATATACTGGGTGTTTGGTACGGACGTGGTAAGTGTTCGAGGATATTTCGCAGACTATGCTGATGGGTGGTAGATGGTCACAGTAGCCACATCTCTTGATGTGCCGATTAAACTGCTATGGCCTAAATCGCTTAGATTTGCCAGCGAACGCGGATACACATTACTCGGACTAGGGGACATTGTGATTCCTGGTACATTCGTTGCCTTGGCGCTACGTTATGACCACGCACGTGCAGGTAAAGGGAAGGTGTACTTTTATGCGACCCTGGCAGCGTACATTAGTGGTCTTGTGATGACGATGACAGTTATGCACGTGTTCGGCAAGGCCCAGCCCGCGTTACTTTATTTGAGGTGTGTTTTGTTTTTATGAGGCTATGTACTAGTGACTGATGGTTCTTGTGCGCGTTAGCCCCGCATGTATTGTGGCATTGTTGGGAGTAGGGATTGTTAGAGGGGAGTTAGGCGAAGCATGGAAATGGGTTGATGATGGATTGAGTGTGGGGGAGAAGAAGAAACAAGAGTGAGAGGCGGATGCAATGATTATCAGATGAGTAGCTCTAAGGAGTGCTCACGCGCACGCCTGTTTTGAGTTTGGATTGGGTTGGGTTGTTGTTAAAATATAAATGGAGCGTGATGGTGGCGCGGCGTCCTGTATGGATTTCGAGAAGGAGTTGTGTTGGTTCGCACGGAGAGTGGGAGATCAGAGTCTGGTGGATGACGTGGTTGTATTGGGAGATTCGGAGTCGGACCGAAGTTAAGATGATTGGATCAAAGCCGTAGACCTAGGCACAAGAATATAACAAATTATATTAATTATATATATGCTATGGGGATTATACGGTGGATAAAATTAGGAAATGAAGATCCGACCGGCTTGGCAAGTGTGAGAAGGTGACGGCTTGGAGACTAAAATAAGCAGAGGATCGTCCTCGCCACAAAGACCCCGGACACTCAAGAAACATGTGAATTTTGCAAGGGCAGAGGGGATGGACTTGAATGATTTAACAAGTATCAGGGGGTCATACCTTGTGTACCTCCAAAGGCCCTTCACTTCTCCTTCAATCCCAATTTTTTATGTACCACGGATGTCCCCATCAACAAATTCATCTGACGATAATAAAAATATATGGCCGATATCCGAACGTCCGACCTCGTTCGACCCTAGCTCCTCACTTCCATCCATGCTTCATCACGACGATGTCGAGTGGAACTCTTTATTCTCTGCTCCCTTGAACCCTTCAGTCTTTGCAACTCTCGCTGCAAATGGCGTCTTCCCAGTGCCACGTCCGCATTACTCTGACTGGTCACATGCCAGACAAGACACTCGTCCCCGTCGTGTGCCCGTAAGTAATCCATATATCATCATTTCAAACTCATATATTGTCATATATTAGCACAATCCTCCTCCTGACCCCTCAGCGACCGACTTTTCCATCTTCGATCACCCTGTCGAGCGCTCCAATATTGGTCTGCCTCCATCCCTGTGGATGTCCCCCGCCTCAACATCCCCTTCGACCCCCTTGTATCCCCCCCTAACGCAGCTCACAATACCTTCCCATCCAGAGCCTTCCCCTCTCTCTTCAAACAAACCTTCCTCTCCCTCAGAGACAGTCGAGTCTAAATCCGCAATATTCAGCGACATCTTTTCAGATGACCTCTTTGGCTCCCCACATCCAGATCATGCCCCGAGCGCCTTTACCTCTCCCAGACTTTCTGGCTCACCCGACTTGGAATCTCCCTTTGACGAAATCGACCCAGAAAAACTTGCAAAACAAGACCCTCTTGCAACTCAAGTATGGAAGATGTATGCTAGGCAAAAGGCAAATCAACCTCACGCTCAGAGAATCGAGAACATCACCTGGAGAATGATGGCTCTCGCTTTGAAGAAGAAGAAGGAGGAAGAGGATGCTGCAAACGCCAATTCAGATATTAAATCAGAAGCGGCTGTAACCCCCATCCCTGACCCCGACGAGGGAAGAGGTCGCAGAATTGACAAGGGAAAGGCAAAGGTCCAGATTGTTGGGTTTGACGGTACAAATCAGGATGGCGTAGAAGATGACGAGTAAGTTCTAATTCATTACGTGATGTCTGACACCCTTTTAACGCTCATCTAGTATCGTAGCCATGGACTGGCGTGCCATGAGCAGATCACGCTCTCGTATATCAATGGACTGGAGACCTCAATCTCGTTCCCGTTCAAGGCCACCCCAGTCCGCAGCAGTCTTGGATCATCATCATCATCATGGCATGATCTCTATCCAAACAGACTCTCGATATCATTTCCCCTCTCACCCAACAAACGGCGACAGGGACAGACGGAATAGCTATTCAACTAGAGAATCTCATCTCGAAGCCCTCGCTTCCTCACCAAGTATTCCAATACCTGGCGCATCTACTCATCGCTCTTATCCGGGGTCCTCTTCGGCACCCCGCTCTGGACTTTCTGGTACTCTCCCAGCCGTTTACGAAGGTCAAGTCGATCATGATCCACTCTCTTTCACTCATTCTCTCCATCACGACCAACAACAACTTGGTCAGCTTAACAACTCACTCTCTGCCCTCAATACCCCCGCTTTCCACCCGTCCTCGCTCCCCTCTTTCGGTTTCCACGGAGGTTCGAAACTGCTGCCAGATCAGTCACCCAAGGCACGTGCATTCCCCAGGCACGTGCGAAAAACGAGCTTCGATCATACTGTCAAACGGGAGGCTCTATTTACCGGTGTCAGTGGCAGACATCAGGTCAACGGCAAGCCCTTGTCGCCCGATAGTCTCATTGGGCAGAAACGGAGAGCAGAAGCACCTCACGCAGAGAGCATGCTACGCTCAGATCCCTCCAACGTAGACGGCAATCCCCGCACCACTCAGGACCAAGATCAGTACGTGAGCACCAGTCCCTTCCCTTCCACCCCTTTCAACTTCTGCTTCCCGCGGGACTATGGGATGTTTGATATGCACGGTGGCTCACACAACGAATTCTCGCATATGCTCCACGCCACAGACGATTCTCATTCGTCGTTCCATGATTCTGTTTCACATCCTCTAAACGGTTCTGCATATGGGTCTTCTTCGGCCGTCAACGAGGGTCTCTCGGCTGCCGCTGCGGCCGCAAGCGCAGCGATGGCAGAAGGATATCGGAATCTCAGCGCTGCTGCCAACTTTCCGCCAGACGACTACAGTCATATACTCGGTCTTCCATTTGGAAACCTCGATGCGAGCGTCAATCTCGCACAAGGCCCATATACGGTTGATCCCACACAGATTCTTCCAGTGGAGCATGGCGACGGGGTCTTACAAAGCTACCATGCCAGTCCATCAAGCGACGGATGGGGCAATGGCCTTACGTCCAGCTCGACCGCATCCCCTGAACCATATTTAACCTCCAGCGCTTCCTCACCTCCATCTGTCGAAGGAGCCACCACGGGCCCCAACTCACGGAATCAGATACGGAAGATTGCGTCCACGAAACGCATCGCCGAGGAAATTAGGCGCAAGAAATCGGTTTCTGCCTTGAGCCCCATACTCGGGACCGTATCGCGATCAGCAACGAGCACCCCTGATCTGAGTACGAGAGACGGGAGCGCCGGGAATACGAAAGGCAGTAGTGATGACGGGGATCAGCCGCCCACATCATGTACCAACTGCCAGACGACAAATACGCCTCTTTGGAGACGCGATCCCGAAGGGCAGCCTCTCTGTGCGTGTTTTTCGCTGCTCATTTTGGGGTATTGACTTATTGATGGCATTTACGCACAGGTAATGCATGCGGGTTATTCTTTGTGAGTCATTGACGTACTTGATGCAGCGTGTTGATACTGATTCCGAGAAAAGAAACTACATGGTGTCGTCCGTCCGCTGTCTTTGAAGACAGACGTGATTAAGAAACGGTTCGTAATTAATATTATCTGGAAATTGGGCGTCGTCTGATGTTGTCATGGTAGGAACCGGGCTTCTGGTGCGCCCAACGGAAATGCACGCAAAGGGGGCGCTGGATTGCCCAAACTTGCATCGTCGAACACTCGGCCCCGTGCATCGACGACTAGCACGGTGCCGACCGGATTCGCAAATGGCCGAGGGGTGACGGCGAATAGAGTGGGGCTGGGCCCGTCTCCCCCCGTCGCGATGAAGAGACAACGTCGGACGTCGACGAGTGGGCAAATGCCTAGTGCACCTACGATGTCTCGAAGGGGTAACGAGGCTGGTCTGTGAGACTTGATTGGATTGAAGTTGTATGATGTTCCCTGCTATGTGGTCCGCATGATATTTTTTTTTGTCCTCGCTCGGATCGCAGGATGGTACGTAGATATTCCATTTGACCATAGATTATTTTCCTTTCCATCCGCTTCATCTCTTTGCTTGCTTGCATACGTGTACATCATGTTCTGTCTTGCATGATTATGTCTCCCAGTACGATGGTTTATTCCCAAAGAGGTGTAGAATACGACGACCCTAGCAGCTACCCTACTAGGTTGGACACGCGAAATTGTATCAGAAAATTGCGGAGCGCTTCCATTGCGCTTGGCAAAGTTACAAAGTTCTAGTTCCAAACTGTTTTTTTTTGTTGTGATCTGATTTCGAACGTTGTATCGCGAACGACACGAACCCATCACTAGATTTCATTCAACCTGGCTTCATTCTTCAAATATGCGCCTCCTCCCCCCCAACACCGCTCCCCGATGCCGCCGACCTCTTTCTCCAATGGCCAGCTCCAGCCCGTAGCCTCAAAAGACGTCAAAGAATCCCGCCGTATCTCTCGTACCGACCTTGATTTCGAACAGGCATTGAGGCGTGGGGGTACGGTGAAGCTTAAAGAGAGCATTGATATCAATGCATTAGGCGTATCTGACAGCCCTACTCCTGGAAATGAATTCGCTTCGCCTTCACCCCGACCCCCATCAAGAGAATCACGGACACCGTTAGCACGCGTCCACGCCCACGCCCCGCCCACACCCGTCATCGTCCCGCCTACCCCCTCCCCAGGCTCTTGCCCCGGCCCCTCTTCTGCGAGATGTTCCTCAACGACCAGCTCCAATGACATTTTCTTTGATGCCGAGGACCCTGATATGCAGACTAGGAGGCGAAGCCTGTATCGTGCGCCTGGTACGAGCAGTAGCCCTGACCTCGCCACGCTCGTGCGGAAGGCGAAAGAGAGGGGAGGGGTGGTTCCGCAGGTGGAGAAACGCGCGGAGCCGCCGGTGCCGATGCCGGTGCATGGAGGGACGTCGAAACTTGGAGTTGGGCCTTCGCGTCCGAGGCCGTCGACTTCTACGGGTTCGCCTCCTGCTTCTGCGACTGGGAACCCAGTGGTGGATGTGTCGCCCGTTGTGGTGAGGCCGTCGAAGCTTGGTCCGAGGGAGTTGTCGAGTCCGAGTTCGGAGTGGGTTATGGCTAGCCCGAGGACGAGGAGTGGGAGTACGAAGGATAGGGATAGTTGTGATAAAGATAAGGTGTGTTTTTCTTTCTCTCTTTCTTCTGTGTGGACTGGGAGCTGAATGTGGGGTTAGGTACCGATCAAGTCTGTAAGAGCCAAGACGAGCGCGTTTCTGGGCAAGATGTTAGGACAGTCGACGACGCGGGAGCGGTCGGTGAGTGTAGCTGCTTGCTTTGGGATTGGCATGGGCTCATGAGATGGGTCGTTTAGCGGACGGATGCTTCTGCTAC
>QLOO01001681.1:0-24008 GCA_003313855.1 Suillus sp. MG131 | reverse complement strand
GCGGTCATGTGAGTTAGAATTCGACATATCGACAGATTTGTAGAGGATTCCTAGGTGGCAGTAGGCAACGAGGAGAGGAGTACTTACAAGGACGGCTTTTATGAGGCTAGGGGGGAAGTGGCCTGCGATAACGGCTAGCACTTTGGCAGCCTTTACCTGCCAACAAGTCCATATATGATGATAGTAAGCTTCTTAGCGTCTGATAAGCCAATCAAGTGATCAACAAGCCAGCGTCCAACCGAGTAAAATATATAAAAGGCGCCAGTTTGACCCTGTGATATTCAGCACCCTGGACGCCAAGGTCTAGCAGTCCCACTCAGACTCGGAGCATCATTATTCATGAGGGTGACGGGCAGGCCTTGAACATACCCTATTTGGTGAACTTTCGTAGCCCTATGGTCTCACTGGACATGCTAACGGTCTGGCAGACATCCAAATCAGCGCGAGAGGGCCTGTTTTTAAGTATCTGGACGCTCCTGTGCAGCTGAGGCGCTGAGCGCTCATCAGTATGGCATAATGACAAGGTGACAAGTCTCACGCCCATAGTTCGTTTATACTATTATTAAAAGTGAACCGAACTGAGCCGCAGATTCAGATCTACCCTAAAGCACAGCCGGGCAGTTCCCACAGCCGCAGTTCCCAACCGGCATAATACTGCCTCAACAGTACACATGAACAAGCTGTGTATCTAACATATGTAATGACAGTGCGTTTATTCCTGCGGAACCCAATTCGCATGAGCAAGCTGTGTATAGTCTATAAAACCGAGTCCTGCCGCGGCAGGCCAACGCAACAGTACCATCTTCAAAGTCAAAAATGTCCTGTATTCAACATCCTCAAAGCTGTACCACATGTTGCCCTAATGCGGCGGTGCAACTCTTCATCCACCCGCAACCGGAACAAGTGCTCAGACCCATCACATCAGTGGCTACTGCACGATATGGCAAATTGACCAGGTACGCTTGCGCAGATGCTTGAAAGCTCAGTACACGCGCTAATATTTGATGTTTTCAGTATCTCTTCTTATCACACCATCATACCACCAGGATCCGTCAGTGCTCCTAGGTTAGTTTTTTGTTGCTGCTCAGCGCCCATTTGCGCTAAACTGAATATACTTGGAAAGTTCTCTCAGCGTTCATACAAAATGGAAATCATACCCGCACCCTGAAGGCCAGCTGTATTTCCAAAGAAGACTTCCAAACTACGATGTTGTGACAGAAGCCAATATTCACAGGCAAGAGACTGAGAACCGGGTGACCGGCTGCCTCAAGTTTATCGATGACACTATCTCGCAGCAGCAGATCACAGTGCCGCCTTCGTCGGAGCTATTCATAGAACTGGATGAATCACCGTTCTCCTGTGCCTACTACTTCGTAAATCATGATTCTAGGCGTATTTTCTGGCTCGAGCAAACTACCACGGAACTGCTTGATATGGGGATGATAGTCTCCGACTCCCATCTTGGTGTGTATCCAAATAACTTCTCTGTCGTTTATCCTCACCTGTCAGCAGACACAGCTTTGGAACGGCTGTATTGGGTGCATGTGGAATTCTTCCCAATGCACATGTATACACAGGTGTCACCCCGTGTGGTAGACGATTTAATCGGCGTTATGTCTCATGGTGCAGCAGGTATTTACTTCATTGTCTGTGATTTTCATATTCTGACCTGCGGCCGAAGACCGTTTGACCTCCCGATCGTCCACGTTTCCATACACTGCTGAGAAATGTGGTCAGCTGCTGCAGTTGCTGTCTCTGCAACGAGGTAAGTCCAAGACATTTGGAGCATATCCAGTCTTTTGACCTTTTTTCCGCAAAGGTCGGACCCTTGATGGACACACATTATGCTTTGTCGGTGGGTGGGACACCCCGTTTTTTTTCCCTGAATCGAGCTCACAAATACTCTAGCTCGTCTATGGGGCGCAATAGGTTCGTTGAGCGTTCAAATCGCCTTGTTAAACATACTGAAGAACATGGCAGAAAACCAGCGGTTCATGACCTATTATGGACAAGAACACGCCCAATTAGACAGGCTACAAATTATGACGGCCGAAGAAGATCTGGATCACCAATGGGTGAGATCCATTGCAAACCCGGCTTTGTGGGGAATCCCCGACCGATATTTCTTTGAGCTCCATGATCTATTTGCAAATGAACAAGTGTTCGTCGATCAGTGGCAGATTTTTATGACTGCATGTATTCGAGAATGGCATACAGCAGTTGTTTGGGTGCGCACATTCCAAGTGATTTGTGGTGAACTATAATTCATGGTTTAACAGACATTCCCAGTAATGATGTAAGAATCCTTGATTGTCGGACATTAAGGGCGCCATCATGACAATCTTTTTGTAGTGTTACCATTCTCTCTTGCCTCTTATCTCGCGCTTCCCTGTCATCTGCCTTGCCATCAATTCTCTCGGCGTCTGGGAGCCTTGCCACAGGATCAGTTCTACTCCTCAAGCATCACGGCCTAGAGGACGCCACCGCATCATTTGCCGTTCGCATCTTATTTTTTGCGCCCTGCGGCTCAGCTGACCATATGTCCATTTTATCCAGGCACGCTACCTGAGAGCCGCGAAATCACGCTCGACTGGGATGCTCCCCTCCGCCATTGTATTTAGTTTGCCCAAAGCTCTCTATTTGTGGAGCATCGTCTTCATGGTAGCTCACTTTCTCTTACTAGTGTCTCGCGTAGTCGGCGGACTCGCAATGTTTGGAGGTACCTGCTTTTTGATACTGCTTGTATGGGCTGCCCTGTATGTCACATCTCCAGACGAGTTCGACCAGAGTTCTTTACTTAGTAAAATTCTCTGTCGCTGGCATTCAATCCAAGGAGACTCGCAAGGGGCAGGTTCATCCGTATGACGGTTTGCACCTGTCCCAACCCTGCTTGCTGGCAGGTTGGGTTTCGAGAGGTGCGGAACTCTCCCAAGGACAAGAACTTTTATATTATATGATGTACGTATGGAATGCCAATATAAAAACCATTTTTGTAAGTCCACATAGACGCGAACATGCAGACTGGCAACATTTCTTCGTGCTCACGTCCCCCCTAGACTGACTTCACTGCGGTTGGACGGCGTCCGTGATACCAAGTGAGGTGGTGGGGCCAGACCATGGCTCAAATCCTTCATGCGTGATTCACGAGCGTGCGCCTGCCGAACGTAGGCATACCTCTGGAAATGATTCAGAGCTTGCAGAAATATCACGCCAACCTATAGAACAAAAACAGTGAGCAATTTTACGCCAGTATGGAGAAATAAAAACGCACGGGGTTCTGACGCAGCTCGTTGAAAATATCGACGGTGGCTTCCCGAATAGACTCTTGATGGTGGAATAGGCAAAAGCTCAGAGGCTGTAATCCTCCGGTATGCGGTGGCATATAAGCGAGTAGCTGCACCAGAAATTACGGGTCGTCCAACAATCCAGAATGTGAGAATGCTCACCTCGACTATTTGTTCATATGTCCGCAAGTTGTCTGCTATTGAACGCACGATGAGCTCGACTTCCGCGTCCGGTAAGTTCTTCACCAGCCGCAATCTTAAAAGTTGATGAGATAGGTCGAATCCCTGGATAGCAGCGGTTGCACGGTATTTTTTGAAATCCTACACAATACGGAAAATATATTAAAACTTCCTGGAGGCCCGCACCCCTTAGAGGAGGAACTACACACCTGGACGCAGTATTGATAGGACTTGCTCCTTCGCCAACCCTCAATCCGACTTGCGTTCGCAATAAGTTCCTTAAATGCAGCTGCGTCGTCTGGAAACACGATACCACTGCCCAGGGACCCGTCTAGAAATGGTGCGCTACCACATCCGAGCTTCGTCGATCCCACGGCGAGCTCCTCGTACCGCGACGCCAGCCGAACGAAGCGCGCGACGTACTCCGTAAACCGCATCCGCACCAGTGTCTCCCCGAAGTGCGAGGTGATTGCTGAAATTAGCTGAAACACCAAGCGATGTTAGTTGCCAACATGATCGAGGCAATACGACATTTTCATTAAAACCTACATCCTCAATAAACATGTTATCCAAGCTGTCTTGCTTCGCCGCGAACTCGCTCTTTTGGTTCCCGTCCTTCCCGTCTCGAGTCGCGATACGCTGGATGTCATCCTCGCTTCCGGTCGAGTTTTCTGCCTTTATTGGACGTGGTATCATCGTATTGACAAGTGCAGGCGGTGCCATCGTTGTTGGGAAGGATATATGTATGTCCTTGTGCACGACAACACGGGGTGTGCCGATATCCATCAAGAGATCCCAGGACCCACTGGTTTCGAAGATAGGATTAGTTACCCCTGCTATGTATGCCGGCCTGAAAAATAAATATCATTGATGAAGTTCTTCCACGAGAAAACAAGGGGAAATGCATACGTTGAAACCCAGTCCTCACCGCCCGCAAGTCCTGCGTAAGGAAATGATCGCTCGATGAATCCTCGTAGCACTGCGCCACATCCAGAGCCCAGGGCACAAGCCGATAGGACGTAATTGGCGACCTGTCCAGCAGGAATATTATGTCCAAGGAAGAGGATGCGTTTGCCAGTAACAAGCGCGTTGAAAAGAATTATTATTGGGTGCGTGAGAGTTCCGTTCGTGTGTAGATGTGGGTGTAGGGGTCCAGATACTGAGATGAGAGGCGTAGAAAACGTTTGTATTAGTTGGATTAGGGAATACTTGAAAAGACACGTATTCAGAACTATATATAAAGTGCATTGTCATTAAGAGACGCACCTCTCCGACTTCCTCAGGAAAGGTGGCCAAAGGTAGTTTGATTGGCAGGGTATGTCCTTTGTATGCAATGCTTGTCTGAAAGAAATGGGTATCTTTGGATATCCCCGACCGCAAATGTGGGTCGGACGATGTGGGTATTGCGCCACCGCTATAAGCATGGCTCGAGTTCGAACTTGTATCAGTGCTACGCCGCCCGCGGCTAGTGAGAACACTGCTACCGCTCACTGAAACGCCGGCGACGCTTCCTGGGCCTGCACCTATTGCAACACCCACTTGACCATCAATTAACACGCTGTCATCATTCACCCATACCGCACTCCCACCCAGGCTGAACGAGCTGTCCGACGGAGAGGACGAGTGGGTGGGGTTAGGATCAGAGGCAGTTGTTGTAGAGCGTGCACGAGCACCGATGAGAACCCCATCTTCAGATGAATGTGAGCCATTCGAGCCTGTCGTCTTGTGTGCAGCTTTGAGAGGAAACGGGGGTATGTGAGTGGAGAACTTCTCCGCAAAGATGTCTTTGCGCTCTGAGGCGCGCATAATTAGCTTTTCACATCGTGTAAGTGCAGGCGCAGCACTGATGTTCATCGAGTTGATCGCATCAAATAGACGCGTAAGACATTCTTGAGATGGGTTTGCAAAATAGTCATCAAGTGCGAGGAGGAGAACGGGCTGGCGCTTGGTGAGCAATCAGTCAAATGATATGAAATTCAGACATACCTTAAAGATTTGGATAAATGGATGTCGTGTGCAAATAGCCATCGCTTTCACTACGGCACCTCTGTAACGCAACGTATGTAGGTGGAGTGCAGTAAGTCAAAACTACCTACGCACCTCCGGACCGACTTGTCATGCTTCGTCCGTACCAGGTTGAGGACATATAGCAGTTCCGGGCGGCCGTCCTCTCCGTTTGACTGATTGTCACTCGATTCGGTCTCCAAAGCAAGAACTGGTGCAATGGTATTGAACGGCGTCTGGTTGAGGAAGAAGATGGTCCAATCTTCGAGGTGCCTCTCTGCCCCATCTGGAAGCATAAGATTTGCAAGCAAGCTGACATGGGATAGTCAACCAATGCATCTTTCGGATCAGGTCAAGTCGAAATTCACCCCTCGTCTGTTCCCAGTGGCTGAGGAAACTGGTATGTGAGCTGGGCACCACTATCAATGTCAAACTCGGCGAGAAGAACGAATGAACAATGTGGGCCTTTGCCGGCCATGTCTGATTTCTGTCGCCGGCAAAGCTAATTTGCAGCTGGTTATTGACTGGGTAAGAATCTTGCTGTCGGGAGGGTGGGGCGAAGAAGTACGAAAAATTGCCTTTTGTGGAACGTTGATATTCAATGTTCAGATGTTATATACTTATCGGTAACATGATATTAATTATAACTGCCATCCAAACTGGCACGAACATCATGGCATTTCTCCCTGAACTTCACTCTTGTTGAGTTGTTGGTGGTTAGTGAAGGAGATATATGTGCTTTGCGCGATGCGGTGGTAGTATGTAAGAAACAGACGAGTTTTGGATGTATAGGCAGTCACAAGCGGAGAGTAGCTTGATATGAATCCAAACAGACCTTCACAGTGGTAGGCGGTGCTACCAGAAATACACCGTCAGTTTCGGATTAGCTGAGCTATAGCACCTGTGCCAGCACTGCAGGTAGACCGCATGGATATCATCAGATCAATGTTTCAGTCCATCAAGTGGCACCTTCAAGAATGATACAACAAGACCAATTCGAATTAGACGGAGACGTTGACAAGGTACCTAACGCACAGGCAGCACACCAAATCAGACGGTAACAATGACGCCTGATCTCAACCGAGCCCCGTCAAGCTGGCGACAGTGTTGTTGATGGCTTCAAACATCTCCGACAAACGCACGCGCATGCGACCTTGAAGGGAGAAATAATAATAATTAGCAGTCGTAACCAGCAAAAAGCACAGCCTAGAGCGGGGCGATACAGATGGCGTGCATACCAAATGTTGACTTGAGAACGGGGTGAGATGACCTGCCTTGATCCTTTTCGTCTTCCAAAAGTTTGTGAATCCCAGCTTCTAAGGTGTCTCGTGCGACCGTGTGTTCGTGTACAACTCTCGCGCTCGCCCAGGCGTGCGCGTTCATCGCGGTGAAGAGGATTTTCTTTCTGAGCTCTGTTTTGTGTAAGGAGATCGCGTCTACGTGACTATATGCGCTCTGAACATCAAGTTTCACCTTCTCGGAAGCAGGAGTTCTGCTCCCCTTTCTCGTGGAAGAGTGTTGTAATGGTTGATATGAAGTTGACTGTGGTGGATGTCATTTGAAGGATTTCCTGTAGCGAAGGCTGCTGGTTCCGGTCATTACTTGACTGTAGCGCTGAGTGCTGGACTGGTTCAGGTGTCCTAGGACGCTCAACAGACGTGTCTTCAGTGCTGGCCGACATGTTGTTGTCGATGACTTGGACTGGCGACGAACCGTACGACAGTGACGACACAGGATCCATGGTAGAGAGCGGGTCGATCAATTGTGCATATCGACTTGCAATGTGGCGCGGGAAAGTTACCGCATATAAGCAGATATTTACTGTGGGAACACAGCGAATAATATAACAAGGACACGACGAGTTCGAATTGGGATTGCGACATGCAAAAACCACGTACAAGTTCTACTATGTACTACCTGGTTGGTTAAGATGCTTTGTTGTCGTGAGTCGTGACTGCACAGTGAATAACCGAGTCATGTTTAGCAACGTCAGTCACCAAACCCAATTTCCCTCGTTCCAAGACAGCTTTGAAACCAAAGTGTTCCTCCACACCAAAGTTCTCCGTGGGGGTGTACATCGTATGGATGGGCTTTCGTGCGTTAATCTCCTTCAAAACAATCTTTGATTCCTCGTCAGCATCTCCGAGCAAGCGATCGATTTCCCATTCTGGCATGACGGGTGCTTGTGGGGATGTTAGAGTAGGATCTAATCTATTGAGTTTAGTAGTATCGAATAATCGACTTGAACAAACGACAAACCCTTACCTAGCTTTCACTGCAGAATGCATCTCGGGATCAGTGGGTGCAAATAGATGACGACAGAAGTCCATGGTTTTCTGTCAATCGAATTGAAAATGTCGTGGAAATTGACCGCAGAACATACATACCTGGAGTTCATCTTCTGTTAACGCCTTACCAACATCTGCCGTTCCTTGTATCACTGCACTTGAGGCTCAGAGTTTGCAGTGATAGTAGTAAATATCGACTCTCACCTGGTCTGATGAGATCAAAGGCTCTGTCAAAATTGTCCTCGTCCACATCGCTCATCACTGGGGAAAACTGATTGCGGATCTGTTTGTAGGTCCCAAGGATGACAAGAAGAAACCTTCAGCATGCGTCGCATTAGTTACCATCGCCCCAGCGACAAAGTTCACATGCCTCGTGTAAGCGGTGGCAATCTTTGAGGTGTGCCAACGTTGGGCATCCTCTTCGCTGCAAAGCCCTCGAATGGACGCAGCAATCGTGAGAGCAGCCGAAAGTCCTCCTGTGAAAGCCAGATGCACGCCAGAGGAGAAGAATGGGTCGATGAACGCTTGGCAATTGTCAATTACGAGTACTACAAAATATCAAGAAAATACCTCCAGAATCCCCCGCCAGGCGGAAATGATCTCCGGCATAAGAGGGAGCCGAGTAACTAAAATCGCTCGCAGATTTCACAGCTTCCGGTGTACCATCATTCCGAAGAGTGCCATTTCCAATCAATCTGAGGACTCCAGGAGCTCTCTTTAATTCTTCCTTATAATGACCTAGAAGATTGGAGCAGGATCCTCCTGAGGCTGCACGGGAAGCATTTCTCTTACGGTTGCTTGACTCTTGATCCATAACAATTCCCACAGACGTGGATCCGTCGTGAAGAGGGATGAACCAAGCCCATCCAGACTCGTCTGTATACATTCAGTTCAACACGACGACCGTAGGTGGATTTCATACCTTCAAGTGCTTCGACCCAGATAGCATTCTGGCGAGTGGTTCCCGGCATGTAACACCCGGCTCCAGTCCAGTATCCCCAGCATGCGACGTTGTTTAGGGTTTTATTATAGCGTCTGTGCTTGAGATACTTTGTGGACATGATCCCGTTCCTTCCTGATGCATCAACTAGGTAGTTGAAAGAGATACGGCCTTGTATCCCAGTGCTGGTATTGCTCCAGTTGGCTGAAACAGGCCTTTCGCCTTCGAACTGAAGTTCGGTGACTTTTGTGTTGTCGAACACAGTTGTTCCACAGTTTGAAGCATGACGAAATAGCAAATCGTCAAATTCTGATCGAATCTGCGAAATGGTGAGACGAGAAGCATGTCTCCGGTACATCACAGACCACATTCCAGGACCCATTGTTTGGGTTCAACGAGATGAAATCTGTATCTGGGACACAAAATCAACATTAGTACGACGATAAACGACGATGACTCGGGCTCACATCCTTCTCGCTTGTACTGGTTCAACTTGATTGCAGCACCAGGCTACAATAGGGCGACCGTCAGATACTTCGACAAGTTGAAGACTATTCACACCTTAATTGTAAACCCGTAGTTCAGGACAGATTCCTCTGCACCAATAAATGTCAAGAAAGGGCGGACCGACGGGAGCAAGCTCTCGCCAATATGATATCTAGCGCAATTAGTGATTATGTATACAGGAGGCATGCATCATACGCGCTAACCGAGGGAACTTCGCAGATTCAAGTAGGGTGACTTCCAACCCTTCTCGAGCCAAAGCAGCCGCCGCGTAACTTCCGGCGGGTCCGCCGCCGATGACAAGTATTTCAGTTGATGTTGGCTAGCCGGTGCGTCATCCTTCACAGCAAAAGAATCAACGACAGTCACTTACAAGTGTTTGAATAGCCATTTCTACAAGGGAATGTATGAAAGGGACATGTCGCCACATCTTTATACGACTACATTGTATAAGTGGGGTGTGACATGGCGCACTAGCACGGGATGAGCCTATCTCGGGTGGATCTGTAGGGATAAACCAGCGTGAAATGTGCTGGCCACCACTGATTGGAGAAAAATCTTGGTGGCACCATTGACCGAACATGGATGTGCCAGCCTACTAAAGTGTGATAATCACCACCCAAAAATCATTAACAATCCCTCAGATGCCGCCGTATCGAAATCATTCCTGGCGAGTGAAAATGAGGAAAGATGTCTCATCTCATGTGTGTATTGCAATGGAAGCTCTAGTGGAGGATCAATTCGTTACAATGGCTCATTCGCGAGGCAATGAGTTGTGATTGGGTTGTGGTTCGCCAGCGCTGATTTTGAATCACTTATATGATTCAGGGTGATGCTCGAGCTAGAGCCTGCGCAGGAACGGACATCTGCAATCACAAGTTGTAAGTCTAAGGCCAACTTACACTCGTCTTGTCCCACTTACCTCCAAAACAACAAACTCAGTGATTCGTAACTTCGTTCGGGACGAGTTCAAGGGCAGGAAAAACAATCAAAGGGCAAGCGGGTAGCTAG
Organism: Suillus sp. MG131; assembly: GCA_003313855.1. Classification (NCBI taxonomy): domain Eukaryota; kingdom Fungi; phylum Basidiomycota; class Agaricomycetes; order Boletales; family Suillaceae; genus Suillus; species Suillus sp. MG131. The sequence goes on along the minus strand of QLOO01001681.1, from coordinate 13,797 downwards.
AGATGATGACCCCATACTGACTAGTGGTATCGGTAATACTTGGAGTCTTGGACGACGAAGTATTACACGTGTATACGTCCAAGGTGCCACTTCGAACAGGTCCGGAATGTCGTGGCATTGCCGCTACTGGCGATTACGTTGTAGACGAATACGATGGAGAGGATGATGCATTACCAGTTACATAATCAGCACATTAATGCGGTGCACCTGGCCCAGTTCTCAGATCTCAGATCTCAGTTGTGAAGCGGCATAAATATTGCGCATATCATATTGTCGAACCCAAGTGTGGCGCGTCACAGAGGCAATCAAGGCACTCATGGCTGCTGCGTCAAGCCGCGTCACAGGCGCCAGAGTGCGTGGTGCGCGCGGCCGGGATCGCGTCGAAATTAATTATTCTGTCTGCCTGGCGTGGTCCCGTGCGCAAACGGTGACTGTATGGTCTTCGTGGTTATTTGCATTTCTGTGGGAGTGCCAATTCACGAGATGAGATCATAGGCGCGAATAAAAATGCACACCGGTTTGAATTGAAGCTTGGCGTCTGGCGGTATTACATATCCAACATCATAAACTCCAAGACTGGATGAAGTGCCACGCTGCTTTCCATTCGCTGGCTCCCTGTCTTATTCTGGCTCTCGAGGTCATAATAAAGGATGACTCGAAATGTCTGTCTCCTTTTAGCTTATCTGCTTTGCATGAGTCTATCGCTTTTTGAGCATTGGAAGATCGTCAACGCCGCAGCGAGTGGAATACTTCAACCGAAACCATATGGCAGAATCAACCAATGAAATCACAACTGACGTGTCCGCTGTGATTGGGTCCCGATGTTCTCTTCAGCGCTAAATGTCAGAATAATAATCAGAACAAAAAATATGCAAAGATTCGATTATTCCTAATTTTGAAAGCATTGTCCATCAGCATGTAACAAAATTCTACCGTGGCGCAGGCAGCCCGCTCGCAATCGCCCCAATCTCAGTCAGCTCTATTAACGGGTCCAACTTGCCTTTGAACTCAGGCAGGAACGCCGCATCGGTATATGGACAGCGCACGGATGGTGAGCCTTTGTAGATGGGGGTGTATGTGGCTGCGCAGATCTCAAACTCGGTGAACTCATCATATGAGACCTCAACTGTGTTCCGGGGGTTGCGGTCCCCTGCTGCGATACGTTGACGAGCCTTCACATATAAATTAGCGAGGGGCAATAAATAAACTAAAAAAAAATCAGGGACACACCTGTGCAACAATTTTGGGATCGGGGTTAAGGTCAAGAAGGCGACGTGCCAATTTGGCAGCGGTTGCGTGGTTGTTGGCTTTGGCGAACACACCAATAGCGCTTCGTAGTGCGATCTGCATGTGCTGCGGCTGTAATTGGCAGTGCGTGAAATATGCGGCGAGTTCAAGGCTCCGGCGAACATTGTCAGGTTCATCCTGTGCGATACGTCGCCGCTCAAGCTCAATGGACACACCGAGGAGATACTCTCGGGCGGCCGTCACAGTGTCTCGCCACTGGTAGTATAATCAGTCGGCGTTGATATCCAGTGGACTGATAACGCTTACTTCTTTAGCCTCATCATCCGACGAGACAACCATGAGTAGCAATGCTAGCAACACCGATCGGAATGTCGCCTGAGCCTCTGACAACTTGTTTCCGGAAACGAAGCGGTATCCCTCTAATAGCTCTGTGCGGATCGAAGAAAGCGTACGAGCAGCAACAGGTAGCACCCGTCCAGGTGAGGTCTCCTCGGGGTTCCTCCGAATGTGCAATTGCAATGGCGGCAGTGAAGCGATTGGGGACACGTAGACGTGTGACGAACGATAGATAGACAAAAACGATGGCTTCAAGAGCGCAAAGTTCACAACGCCCAGCTGTCGGTTGAGAAGCTGGTTATAGAGCACTTGAGTCTCAATTCAAAAAGAAGTAACGGGTAGCTCACCTGCATGGCAGTGTCGAACGATCCTGCTGCGACATGTTCGGCTGCGAACGGTGAGTTCCGGACCCAAAGCTCGTTCTCGCTCACACCAGGCGCGGCGCCAGCGCCAAGGTCCTCTTCTTCGATGGCATCCTCAAACTCTTCATCTACATCTTTCTCCTCATCATCTTCCGCCTCTGCGTCAAGCTCCCATCCATCTTCCTCTACATCTGCTTCCTCATCCTTCGCCCATTCGTCCAGAGCGGTAGAGGCGCCTGCACCTGAGTCCAAGCCATTGCCATTGATGTGCGGTATATCACCGTCTCCATCAAGATGGCCATTGGCGAGCGCACGGTCAAAGAAGGATTCTCCCATGGAAATAGATGGCCAATTAAGGTTGGAGGTAGAAGTGACAACAGACGGGGTCTGGAGGGTACACTTTCCAAATGCAGGGACGTCGTCCACGTCGGCCTCAGTAAGGCCAGCCGCCTCCAGGATTTCAGCTGCTTCTTCTTCCAAACCATTCGTCTTTGCCGTAAGATATGCCAGGGGGTCTGGGATGAAATGTAAAGTCTTGAAAACTAAGCTACAGGAATGTACTTACGAAGCCCGACGTCGCGCAAAACAGTGATACGTCCAAGAACATCGCCGGCATAAAGCGCATTATGGAAGCGTGACATGGGATCGCCTCGTGCGTCTGCGATTTTTTGCATTTTGGAAAGCTTTTCTGTGCTGCCTGTGGCAAGATACAAAAACGACAGGCGATCAAAGTTCTTGGTTTGCTGGTAGGCCTTTTCAACGACCTGGGATGCAATAAATTGACTGTTGAAAAAACACAAGGAAAGAAGCAAACCTTGTGGTTGCCCTGCTTCAAAGCTTGTTGCGCTAGACGCTCCCAGCATTCAGGCCGGTCGATCGCTCTTGCAGTCTCGAGTGCGACGTCCAAGTTTCCACATTCGATTGCAAGATCAAATCTAGTGTTCTTGTCTTGCACAAAGTGCAGTGCAATCTGTAAATTGCATGAACCTCCTATATTTCAGGGATTTGCACTTAAAACAAACCTCTGGAAAGCCTTTTTGCTGAAGATACGCTATGATACTCTGCCCGAGCAATGTCGACGTGCGGATGATATGGAGCATCTCATCGTAGTTGTTGCGCAGGAGTGCAAGTTTGAAACGGTACTCAGTCGGGTCGAACGTGATAGTGCGTGGACGTGCTGATCGATCCAGGCAATGAGCAGTTTTACCCTTGACACGTGTAAGGTAGACGGGATTATCGAGTGTGCATATAACGCCATGGTCACTGAGAAGGCAGATAGATCAGCTGCATACAAGCTAGCGGAAGGAAGCTCAGTACCCTTGAGGCAAGCAGTATTTGATGTGGTTGAGTGTAGAGTAGATAAAAACGCCTGTGTCATCCCAAGCCCCAGACTTGATCCGTATCGTCTCATGGATAAGGCTGTTTTGCGAGAAGTTTTTGTTGGCGACAGTAATTGCTGTTTATGACTTCGAACTCAGTCTGAAGAACTGCGTAGTATGGACTCACTGTGTTTGCTCATCAGCGCGACCAGTGACCCATCTGCGTTCCAAACCACATATTTAACAGGGGGGCTGTTCAACTCTGCGATTGTTTTCTGCTGTTGGATATCATACAGCACAACAGTAGTTGTTGAACTGAGAATTAGGCAGGCTGTACCACCGTAGAAAATTTCATTAGTTTGGGCTGGGGGTTTGATGGTTTTCACGACTGAATTCGACAAGTCGCGAACTTCAATGAGCTGCAAAGATCATTAGAATAATATTCTCTATCCGGATATTAAAGCAACTACCTGGGAGGTTTTGTTGAGTACCGCAAACCGATTCCTTGCAACGAAGATTGCGCTGTGAGCCGAGCCGCGCTTTCCATCTGCAGATGAGTCTTTAACCTCGCCACTGGACTGCGTTGGCAGCGAAGAGAGCTCAAACAACCCGTTATCCGAGGAGATGGTGACCACAACAGCGCGTTCGGCAGGGTTGTAGCTCACGGTGCGTGGGGGAACATAAGGGCTTCCGAACTTCCTTACGCTCAACAAGCCGATGTCCGAACCCGAGTTGAAGTCGTAAGTGCGCACATACTTGTCGCGGATGTAATAAAGCATGTCCCCGTGCACGGTAAACGCGGGTCGTTCGCGCTCGAGCTTGAATACAATCAGACCACCGTCATGTCCTGCTGCAAACAAGTTGAGGTTCGGGTGTGCAGCCAATATCCAGAACCTGTCATTTTCCCGCCTGAACGTCTGGATTGCCGTCCGCTTGGCCAAATCCCACACTCGGACAGTTTTGTCCTCTGCGCAAGACACAATCAACTCGTGCTTTGGGTGGAATATCGCACTTGACACGCTGTTGAAGTGACCTCTGCATGAATCAACCTCCCACGCCCGGGTCTCGCTCATTCGCCAAATCTTGATCGTCCGATCATCAGCTGCAGACACGATCAACGGTAGTGTAGGGTGGAATGAAGCCCAGTTTACACCACGATCGTGGCCTTCCAGCACGTACTTGACCGTGGAGAACGTGTCAAACGTCTCAAAGTTGTTGGGGCCATTGTTTGGTGTATTCTTTCGCAGGCCAGAGATGTCCCACACTCGTACAGTTTGGTCCATCGACGTTGAGACGATGAGATCGTCTTTTGGGTGGAATTGTGCGGACATAACATAATGAGAGTGTCCTGTCAAAATTGCGACACAATGCCGCGAGGTACTGTTCCATATCCGAATAGTCTGATCGTCAGATGCCGACAACTGCATATTCAAACAGCTGTCAGCAAACTATCTAATGACAAGCAAAACACGACTTACAATCCATGGCATTTCGTGGTGAAACTGAACAGTTCGGACATAGTCGAGGTGGCCATGTAGAGTAAATAGACACCTTCTGCTCTGAGGTTTCAAGTCTTACCATGTTCATGAGCGCGATGTTTAGGAAATAGAAATCGCACTCACCCCATACTTTGATCTTGTAGTCGTCGCCCCCCGTAACCAGTAGTGCTCGACTCGGATGAATTGCGACACCCCGTACAGGTCCTAGCAGTCAAAGGCATAAGATAGATATTGCAGTCGCTGCGACTGGAATGAACTTTACCTTCGTGTTCTTCGAATCGGTCTACTAATACGCCCATTCGGTAATTCCAGAGCTGAACACTTCCATTGTGAAGTGCGGCGGCAAGCAGTGGTTGAGTCGGATGAAAAGCAAGCCCTATGACATGCAGATGCGTCATGAACTCACGACAAGCCTGGAAACGAACATACCTTTAACGCGATTGCTCTTGGACTCGAACTTTGTGAGCATCACCGACATCTTGACCGTAAATTCCTTTCAGTCGCGTCAATACCGACTGTGGTTTCCTGTCTAATAACTAGGCTGCAGATGATTATATCGGTAGGTCAAAGAGCCCGAATTATTCGCAAAGGAAGGCCGTCGTCGTCGATCTTGCAGCTCACTTACAAGGCGCTGTGAGCCACGACATCGTGGTGGCGGAGTTTATAAAAAGCTAGAAAAGGAAATTGATGCTGGTTCGGTCTTCTTCACATTGTCAATTTCAAGTTTCCAATTAATGGGACAGGAGCTCGTTGCCTTCTGCTAATACTCAGTTTTCGACCAAGATTGCAGTGCGCATGGGAGTTTTGGGTCTTACCCCATTTTTGCAGAAAACTTGGTAAGCTCCAATCCAGCTTTTTCTGCTCACATCTGATTTTACCTGCATCAGCCCGGAAGTTATCAGAAAACTTCCAGACCGCCTCAGATCTCTCTGTGGTAAGACCATTGTCATGTAAGCTCTCTGCCTGACTGATTCCCCCAACTCATCTTCGACCAAATTAGTGATGGCACCCTTATAACCCAGCGTCTTCACTTCGCACCGATGCCTCATCCGCATAGACATGTCCTCGGGTGGCATCGCATAATAACGGAACTCAAAGAATGTAATGTGCATGCAATTTGCGTATTTGATGGTAGAGACCGCAGCATTGCCAAAGCTCGAGAGGTAAGTCTCCACAATAGCCAGAGATACTTTTGATGGACTTCTTTCCTAGGTAGAACGACGCAGGGAGATACGGAAACTGGATGCAGCTCGTTCATCTATTGAAGTGGAGAGACTCAACAGACTTCGGAAATTGATGCGATTGCTACCGCAAATTCATTCCATGGAACCAGCAGACCGTCGGCGTGTTACCAACGCACTACAACACGTAGCAGTGGCTCCGAGGACCATCCCTACGTATTTCCAGCCTTCTTTGTCACCATCGGATATCTTTCAGAATGATGTGAACTCAGTTACTGTTACCACAACTTGCTCTCAGACTCGTCTATCTGGTGCTGCTGAATTTGAGCAAGTTTGCAATACTACATTATCCCATTCGGAGGAAGATATTCTTTCGGCAAACTGCGATTCTTATATTTCAGATGCAGACATGAAAGAGATTCTTCTCGCTCGTACAGGTCAATCAGTTGCCGTCATCCCGCCTAGTGATCCCAAGTCATGGCCAGACCATATTTACAATTCGACGTTGGATCCTGGTGCTTCCCCTGTTAAAGGCATATCTATCCTTCGAGTGCAAGACCTCTCTCCTGGTCCAAGCATCATGCAAGGTAAACTTCGAGTCCAAACTTCTCAGGACGTGATTTCCGCCACTATCGTGGATTCCGTACCCCCAGTCGAGGATGTGATTTCTGCGCTCTCCTCCCTATATCAAGAATATCGTGACTGTGTCGCACAGATCACTTCACTACCCTCTACCGTGGAGGTTCCAGAGTCACCAGACGAGACTCGCGCCGAGTACATCATGTCCAAATCCCAACTTCGAATGACAATAGAGGAGGGTCAAATATGGGACACGCTTGCAGACGCTCCTGAAACTACACTCGCAACGCTGGCTGAAAAGAGTGGTTCTCTTTCAGAGTCTTACGCCCGCCGATCAAATCCCCCCACCACCCATACTTACGAGGAGAGCAAGGAGATACTACTCGCCATGGGTGTGCCGTGCATCGAATCAGAGGGACCCTTTGAAGCAGAGGCTCTCGCATCCTCACTCGTTATCCACGGCATAGCTGATTATGTTGCGAGCGAAGATACGGCACGTCCTCCTTAGAATGCTACGTGCGAACTTTTATTCATTCTTCACCTAGGACGTCCTTGTTTACGAGGCTCCCCTCATTCGAAATATCACCAGTAGAAACGATCCACTAATCCTTGTATATGGGTCCGACGTTCGTACTGCTCTCCAACTCTCCAAATCTGCATATATCGACTTCCTCTTGCTCCTCGGCACGGACTTCTCGCAACGGATCAAAAATGTTGGTCCTCAGCGCGCACTCAAGTTCATTCGCGAGCATGGCAGCATTGAGCGTGTAATCACACAAGAACACAAGTACCCGCCGCGGCCCTCTAAACAATCGTACCTAGAACAAGTAGGCATCGCTCGACTTGCATTCGCAACACTGCCTCCCATTCCGGACCTTGAAACACTGAAGCAACACAGTGTAAACCACGCGAAAGTTGCAGCCATTGTACAAAAGTATAGCTTACAGAGAGTACTGCTTGATCAATGGGATTGCAGTACTGCGTTGGAGGGCAATTATTTTGCTGACAATCCCAGGGCAAGGTAGTTTGCGCCCTCCGCATGCACACTTCATGGTTGTATCCAACACTTGTCTCAAGTCTTTCGAGATCATTACATAATTACATCATTGGACAGCTGTTGACATACGATAGATGATGGAATATATACGATATCCAGCACCCAGCCCATTCCGGCCCTCACGACGATGACTACCTTCACCTTCACCGCCCCAATGTCTGCCCAGCAACATAGTTTCCGCAACCCTCGCTACAAGACCATACTCTTCAACTACAATCCCAAAGCATCTCCCCCTCCTCCAGCACTTTATCTTATGTGCATTTTCAACTATGCATAGTCTCACAAACTATTATGTCCACGGTCAGCGTCGGACTTTCCGACGAATGTGGATGAGCGACCATCCAGTAGGCCCCCACGGCCGTAAATACACACACTACCTCCATGGTCGCAGGACTATCTGGTGTCACCCTTTGTACCGCAATCACCACCACCTCATGTGTGCTGTGTCAATGTCGCCAGCTGCGCGTGACTCGACTGTGGATGTCCCTTTTTGTTCCCTTTTTTTACCTCTTTGATGACGTATCAGCAGTAAGCTACCCTACGCATCATGCTCTGTCTCGTGCATCATCGATCATCTCCCACTCACATCGCTGATTTACCTGCAGCCCGATAGAACACGATACTGTATATACCATGTACGACGAGGGCGACATTCATTGGTCATTGAACTGTACTGTCCATCCCGTCAGGCCATCTGTCTCTACGTCATCGTTCTCTCTTATATTTGCTTGCCAGTCTCCACGTGATTGCCAGGTCTTGCCCCGACACATCACATACACAATTCTGCCCTGCCCTGTCCAACTATTCTACACCACCTCTTTCCTGCCTGCGAAGGGCCATTTGATGCTTGAATATGCATGTGAACGAACCTCTGCTCGTAGGTACCTATCTGATGTTGCTTACTACAGTATTTACTCAGGTTTTTCTCGATTTCGGTGCTTGTATTAGTATTGATATGGATTGCTATTATCTGGGGGAGTTTAGGGCCTCGTTGGTCCATGATGTAGGATGTTTATTGTGTGCAAGCTCCCTGCCGTTCTAATATGACACTATTTTTCACTGGTGGGTTCAGTACGTACCTAACACACTATCAATATCACTCGAATATACCCCCACGAGTCAAATGTACTAAAACATGCCTCGCCCCCGCCAATTGCTGTCGCAAGCGAAGTATCCCATATCAGAAACCTTTCAGACATATATCCTGTCGTAACATCTTCAGGGCGACCCTCGCCAATTTGCCTATTGCTAGCAACACTGCTGTGACTGCCAAGGGGCCTCAGCCAGACCGTCTCCGCCAACATGTGCGTTCCTGCAGGGCGACACTAGCAATCGCGCTCAGTGCCCGCCCTGCCAAGGTTCTGCTGTCTTTCCGTCGAATCTGAATCTTATTTCTCCGCAATTCATCGTAACAAATATCATTGCCAGTGAAAGCTGGGACAGTTATGTTGACGCTGAGGAACGATTCTGCGTTTGGTAGTTTCTTCACTTTAATATATTGATATGGGAGCTGCGCAATACAGCATGAGGGGGCCACAAACTGGCTTCGAGCTAGCATGCGTGATGAACTAGTCATATATTTGCGATCCTCGCCTACGATTTTACTCGAGTCTGCCTAGCGATAAACATGAACTTGACTATATACGTAAAGAAATTACCGAAGCTCCCGTTGAGCCCGGGCTTGGCTAGACGCTGCACAGTCCGTACGTACGAGGGTGGTTGGAGGCACTTGTGCAATTATACAGCAATATTTATACTCAGTTATATGACTCACGTCCACCTGTAGGCGCGCGCGAATCAATCAGCCCTAGATTGCATTCACAGCTGTATCATATAGGAATAAGTGGCAAGCCACTCCGATAAGGTCCAAGGGTCCCCCGGACATCATGGATCTAGCAAGTTATAGATAACAGCTGTAGTTGTTTTCCTCCAACAAGGACTTAATAATCTGTGATGATGGAAGCTCTCTTACCATCCTGTCACAGCTCTGAACTGGACCTAATTTGAACACACTAGACTCTAAGCAAGACTTCGTCTGTTTCATATTTCATAACTTATGTAGTATACACCTTAGGGTTCACGATCACATCATTCTAGAGAGTAGCTTCAGAATCGCATTGGTTATCTCTCTTTGCGCCTTCTCTGCACATGTCGTTCATGACCTACTTCGGGTACCGGTTGGGATCGACCTGGCGAGGAGCGACAGATGTTTTCCTAATAGTGACGCCGTTAAACGGCAGCTCTGATACAATAAAATCCACGTACTTCTGAGAGACGGATTGGTTATTGGGCTGGCTCTGATTCTTCTTCGCCTGTTCCTTGGCCGCTTGTATTTGGCGCGCGGTATTGAGAGATACAGCCCTCGGATCAGCAGGGCCTTTTCTACTGAACCTGGGCAATGTGTCACTTCATCGTACCCTATACCAGAATTTTGAGAAGAAATACCCGGAATGCTGAGAGGGCTCGTCGTCTTCAACATCATCTTCTGGGGGAAATTCTTCCTCATCCGAATCTTCTTCGATTGATTCATCATGAAGTTCCGGAACGTTCTCCTCGTGTTTCCTGTATCGTTATGAGACTTTGCATATCTATCACGTTCAGTACGAGTGCACTTACCGGGGATTGGTGGAGGGTGTTTCAAAAGGAGCGTCTTCTATGCGATTGGCCATCTTTTTGTACAGTTATGTCGTCGCGCAGCAGAGCGAGTAATGCGAGTGAATCAAATCGAAAGCCGAGTAGCGGACAGGGACTCAGAAGCGTGAGCAATCTGAGGAACGTGTATATGTGGCTGGAGCGGCTGGGTAGAGCTAAATTTGCATTTGTACATAAGTCACCGTCTGGCCACAAGAATAGTAGGCGCTGGATCCTGATAACGCAAGCGCCGTCTCTTACAGCCTGCTGTTGGATTGAGTCTGATGGACGTTTGCAAACCGACAGTGAGTGCCAAACTATATTGACCATCAAGTTGACCATTGGGCCCGTTCAAAGGTGGATGCCGAGTCTTGGGTGAAATCGCCAGGAGTATCACTTATCTGGGCGCTAGGTGATTCGTGGGGTGGATCATACAGGCGTCATTTGGATGTGAAATGGCGAGCAGACAAGGCCAACTGGCCATCAGTCTAAATTTATGCATGGCCTTTCTTGTACGATAGTACACATGAGCTCTGCTGGTAGGAAATGACTCAGAATCTGGACTGCCAGTGGTGAGGATACGACAGCGTCTTTGCCCTGGCTGGCTGTATGCGCATGGCACGCTAATAACAGCTTCACATGCCAGCAGGCACGTTTAGTGAGCTTCTGTAGCGGTCGATACCTCCGCAGTCTGCGGAAGAAACGCTATAGGTATGTTTAAATTTCGAATCAAGGAAGAAGACGTACTGACGAAGTCATAGTGGTGGCCAATGATCTCGCATGAACTATCCCAGCCTGATAATCGACTTTTAAGTCTGGAAGAAATGGTGCTGTGAAGCACTACGACGCCGGTTTAGTTTGGCTATGGAGACCGAATTTTCCTGCTGGCTGGCAGCCTGGAAGGAGGTCAATTCCAGTCCATTCTGAAGTTGGCTTTGAGCCACATGGTGTATGACTCACAATGCTAATGGTTATTCTTGCTGCGGCCTACCAGGTCCTGCCTTGCCCATGCAGCACCCTGAAAGTTAACACACAGAAGCCGACAGTCACTGGCTGCGAGTTGTCGTATGTGGTGCCACCGTGCTGCCTCCTAGTACTATCACTAGATGATAGACTATGTAGTACTGGCAGCGTCAGTCTGACATTGCCAGACTCGCGAGTCAATACTGATTCTTTGAAGAGTGGAGACTACCGTCGACTTACCTCACCGCACCTACTATATGGTCAATTAATGACGCCCTGAATATCACATAATAGCCTTTCCACAGTCAATGGGCCACAGCATGTCACGGTGGAACAATTGATTGTCACTGCATCATGGGACGTGGCTCAGCGCTCAGCCCTGGCACATATACTAATAATGGGGCACCTCAAGAAGTCTTCCTTCCATTTGTCACCCAACTTGGTTCAACATTCTACCAGTAGCATTCAACTGGCACGACATCTCAACTTCAACATACCACAACGACATGGCATCTTCACTTAACCTAGTCAAGGAACTGCAAGTCAGTCCTGTGACTTCGACAACTACCAGACGGTATGGGAAGTCACTCTGGTAGGTTTTGCAAACCGATCTATGTGTTTCATTCATTCATTCTCCACCGAGGGTGGATGCATACCACACTACAACTGCACCTGGGTTGCGACTCTATACCAGGTAAACTCACTGGTGATTGACCTGTGGACTTGAACTGACCTTGACCAACGTCCCAGCACCAAATCCAAGTGGCACTCCTGTATACACCCAGAGGGCCAACTTTATTTTCACATGAATCGTGGCCATCTCTCGGTTGTCACAGAGGAGAACGTATTAAACATTGAAACGGACAATTTGGTATCTAGCTATCTGGCAGTAATCGAAGAAAGGATCCTCGAATGTGGTATTACATTGCCACAAACATGCGAGCTCTTCGTTGAGCTTCGGTTTGACGAACCGTCTACATGTGCATATTATTTCGTGGATCATAGCAGCCGCTGCCTCTTCTGGCTCGAGCCCACTTCATCGGAACTGCTCGACATGGGCATGATAGTGTCTGACTCACACCTGGGTGCGTGTTCAGTTTTCTTTACAATGATAGTTGGTTGAGTTTCAGCAGATACTGCAATGGAAAGACTCTACTGGGTGCATGTCGAGTTTTTCCCGATGCACGTCTGTGAGCAGATGACGCCACTCATTTTGGACAACTTGATCAGTGTCATCTGTCACGGCATGACAGGTATGACACGTTCTTCTTTGCACAGAATTTGCTCATCTTAATTGCCTATACGTGTAGATCGTATGACGTCGCGCACCTCCACATTCCCATATACGGAGAAAAAGTGCGATCAACTTCTGCGGGCATTATCCTTACGACGAGGTATGGAGACAATTGCTGCAAAAACAGTTCATGAACTCACCATTATCCAAGGTGGACCCTTAGATGGCCATACACTATGTTTTGTCGGTAAGAAGCATGATTTACACATGTTATACCAAGCTGACTCGTCCTAAGCTCGTCTTTGGGGTGCAATCAGTCAGTCGTAAATATATTGTGATTTCTTCATAGTGCTCAACAGTTGAAAGATAATCAACGATTCATGACATACTATGGTCAAGAAAATGCTCAACTAGACAGATTGCATCCACCGATGCCAGAAGACATAGTTGATCGCCCTGTGATGCGTACACTGGCAAACCTGATGTTGTGTGGAATCCCTAACCACCATTACTCCAGGCTTCATGACCTGTTCGTTCACGACCAGGTATATGTTGATCACTGGCAGACCTTCATCACTGCATGTGTTTCGGAATGGAGGGAGTTGCTTGTGTGGGTACGTCGTTCGTCTCCTGTAATATATCGGTATCGATAGCTGAGCCGGCGTTCAGGCATTTTCGGTCCTGATGTCAGTCTAATTACGAGGTTTTGTTGATTTTGATTTTGATGATCATCACACAGTGCCAGCATTCTCATTTCGATGCTACCACGCGCTTCGTTGTCATCTGCTGTGGCACCAATTCTTGCAGCATGCTCAAGCATTTTGTCGGGATCAGTCCTGCTCTTGAGGCACCATGGTTTTGAAGATGCAACCGCCTCGTTTGCGGTTCGCATTTTCTTCTATCTTCGCTTGATACAACTTGACTCACCCTCTTTCTAGGCTCGCTTCCTCCGCGCAGCAAAATCGTCTGATTGGGGCTTCCTGCCCTTATCTGTTGTATACAGCATGCCAAAAGCAATGTACTTATGGAGCATGGGACTTACGGTTGCTCAGCTCGTATTCTGGATTTCTCGCGCAGTTGGCATCTTTTGGGCGTTTGGCGGAGCTGGCTTTCTAGCGCTAATGGGCTATGGCATCCTCTATCTCACATCTTTGGAGGATGATCACCCTGAATCCATGGCCACCATGCTGCGCAGCCATTGGCAAACATTTCAGGGCGGTCCCGCGGAAGCCGTTGAAGTTTTGACAGTATGAATACAATATCAATATCAGTCTTCTTTTTCATGAATCTTCCAATGGTATATGTTCGCAAGACTATACTTCTGGCACGAGTCACGCTTACACTTCTCATAGGTGGTTTCCGTTCCGGGTTTGCTGTCGAACAGTGCA
>QLOO01001674.1:0-18980 GCA_003313855.1 Suillus sp. MG131 | reverse complement strand
TATCAGGCTTAGGTGTATTCATGATAATTGAAGTCCTAGTGTATAGTTGACAATTGAGTCTCGACTAAAAACTACCAGCTACTGACACCAATAAGACTATCAAGTTAAGGCTATCAAGTTAAGGCTATCAAGTGAAGACTATGGAGTATAGGTTCTTGTATCAGACAATTGAGTTGAGACTATTGAGTATAGAGAATTGTATTCAACTCCTGAGTCTCAACTACCGCTATCATGTTAAGACTATCAAATATAGACCATTGTATTCAACTACCAAGTCTTGACTACCATGTATTGAGTACTGAGTCTCAACTCCCTTGTATCAGGTACCAACTCCCTTGTACCAAGTACCAAGGACTAACTCCCTTGTATCAGGTACCGACTCCCTTGTACCAAGTATTGAGTCCCAACTCCCTTGTACCAAGTATTGAGTCCCAACTCCCTTGTACCAAGTATTGAGTCCCAACTCCCTTGTATCAAGTACCGACTCCCTTGTACTGAGGATTGACTTGTTTGTGTTGGGTACCAACTCCCGACTACCGAGTACCAAGTCTTGACTCCCTTGTATCAAGTCTCGACTCCCTTGCACCAAGTTCTGACTCCCTTGTACCGAGGACTGACTCCCTTGTACTGAGTTCCGAATCCCTTGTACCAAGTACCGACTCCCTTGTATTGAGTACCAACACCCTTGCACCAAGTACTGACTCCCTTGCACCAAGTTCCGACTCCCTTGTACTAAGGACCGACTCCCTTGTCCTGAGTTCCAACTCCCTTGTACCAAGTACTGACTCCCTTGTATTGAGTACCGAGTCTGGAGTACTGAGTCTCGACTCCCTTGTATCGAGTCTTGACTCCCTTGTATTGAGTACTGACTCCCTTGTATCAGGTACCAGAGTACCAACACCCTTGGATCAAGTACCGACTCCCTTGCACCAAGTTCCAACTCCCTTGTACTGAGGACCAACTCCCTTGTACCGAGTTCTGACTCCCTTGTACCAAGTACTGACTCCCTTGTACCAAGTACTGACTCCCTTGTACCGAGTTCCAAGTCCCTTGTATCGAGTACCGACTCCCTTGTATCAGGTACCAGAGTACTGACTCCCTTGTATCAGGTACCGGAGTACCAACTCCCTTGTATCAGGTACTGGAGTACTGACTCCCTTGGATCGAGTACCAACTCCCTTGTATTGAGTTCCAACTCCCTTGTATCGGGTACCGGAGTACCAACTCCCTTGTATCAAGTACCGACTCCCTTGTATCAGGTACTGGAGTACTGACTCACTTGGATCGAGTACCGACTCCCTTGTACTGAGTTCCGACTCCCTTGTATTGAGTTCCAACTCCCTTGTATTGGGTACCGGAGTACTGACTCCCTTGGATTGAGTACCGACTCCCTTGTATCAGGTACCGGAGTACTGACTCCCTTGGATCGAGTACCAACTCCCTTGTATCAGGTACTGGAGTACTGACTCCCTTGTATTGAGTTCCAACTCCCTTGTACCAAGTACTGACTCCCTTGTATTTGGTACCAGAGTACTAACTCTCAGGTGAAAATGAAACATGTCCTGACACATTTCACCGAGTGCCAAGTGCTGAGTCCCCAACACCGAGTCCCAAACCCCTGACATTACACAACATGTACCAAGTACCGACTCCCTTGTACCGGGAGTTAAGACTGTTGAGATTAGGCTATCGAGTTAAGACTATTGAGTCTTGGCTACCAAATCTCAAGTATCGAGTCACAACTACCATGTATCAAGTACTGAGTTAAGGCTATCCAGTATAGACTATTGAGTTAAGACTATCAAGTAAAGACTATTGAGTATAGACCATTGTATTCAACTGCCGTGTCTCAACTACCATGTCTCAACTACTGTGTATCAACTACCAAGTGTGTGGTACCAGGTTTTGGAGTTCGGTACTTGGTACTCGGTACTTGGAACTCAATACTCGGAACTCGGAACTCGGAGCTCGGAACTCGGTACTTGGAACTCAGTACTCAGTCACATCACTTGTGCCTGAACTTTCTTGAACACACCACTTCGTAGTATTTTGCTTATAACTCATTAGGATCTTAACTGAAAAATGTCATGAGACTATGGAAAGAATACCCTTGACAAGGGCTTTAACTTTGATTTTCTTCGAAAAATTCATAAGGTCTGACATAGTCACTCTTTATCAAAATCCTAATAGTAGACTATCATATTATGGTAGTACCAGGTTTCGGTACTCAGTACTCAGGTTTCGGGCTTCGGGTGTCACAACTCAGCACTTGATACTTAATGATTTGTATATCATCTTAAATTTGTATTTTTTTCACTTGAGACTCATTTGTAAGAGTTTTGAAACTTGCTTTTCAGGCTTCGGTACTCGGTACTTGGCACTCGGTACTCAGCACTTGGTGCTCCATACTCAGTACTCAGTACTTGGTGGCACAAGTGATGTGACTGAGTACTGAGTTCCAAGTGCCAAGTTCCGAGTACCAAGTACTGAGTACCAAAATCCAAAACCCAGTACTACCATAATATGATAGTCTACTATTAGGATTTTGATAAGGAGTGACTATGTCAGACCTTATGAATTTTTCGAAGAAAATCAAAGTTAAAGCCCTTGTCAAGGGTATTCTTTCCATAGTCTCATGACATTTTTCAGTTAAGATCCTAATGAGTTATAAGCAAAATACTATGAAGTGGTGTGTTCAAGAAAGTTCAGGCACAAGTGATGTGACCAAGTACCAAGTTCCAAGTACTGAGTACCAAAATCCAAGTACCGAGTACCAAAATCCAAAACCCGGTACTACCATAATACAATAGTCTACTATTAGGATTTCGATAAGGAGTGACTATGTCAGACCTTATGAATTTTTCGAAGAAATCAAAGTTATAGCCCTTGTCAAGGGTATTCTTTCCATAGTCTCATGACATTTTTCAGTTAAGATCCTAATGAGTTATAAGCAAAATACTATGAAGTGGTGTGTTCAAGAAAGTTCAGGCACAAGTGATGTGACCGAGTACCGAGTTCCAAGTTATTCCAAAACCCAAAACCCAGTACCACACACTTGGTAGTCAATACGTGGTAGTTGAGACTTGGCAGTTGAATACAATGGTCTATACTCAATAGTCTTAACTTGGTACTTGATACATGTTGTGACTCGATACTTGAGATTTGGTAGCCAAGACTCGATAGTCTGAACTCAATAGTCTTAACTCCTGGTACAAGGGAGTTGGTACTTGGTGCTTGGTGAAATGTGTCAGGGCATGTTTCATTTTCATGTACACATTTGCCTGACATTTGGGGTTCTACTCTGAGGTGAAAATGAATCATGTCCTGACATATTTTCCCAAGTCCTGAGTCCCAAGTCCTGAACACCGAGGTTCAGGACTTGGTGTTTGGGAGTCGGGACTCAGTGCTCGGTGGAATGTGTCAGGACATGTTTCATTTTCATGTACACATTTGCCTGACATTTGGGGTTCTACTCTGAGGTGAAAATGAATCATGTCCTGCCACATTTCACTGAGTCCTGAGTCCTGAACCTCAGCATTTGGGAGTCGGGAGTTGGTGCTTGATGAAATGTGTCAGGACATGATTCATTTTCATGTCCACATTTGTCTGACATTTGGGGTTCTACTCTGAGGTGAAAATGAATCATGTCCTGCCACATTACACCGAGTCCCAAGTCCCAAACCCCTTGTCATATGTTGTGTAATGTCAGGGGTTTGGCACTCGGGACTTGGGACTCAGTGAAATGTGTCAGGACATGATTCATTTTCACCTAACAGTAAAGTACCAAATGTCACACAAATGTGTACATGAAAAGTATACTACTACCTCGGCCTGCCTGTCAATGTAATCAATATTTCACCGCATGCTAGGCCCACCCATCTGGAAAATATACTACTTCCTCGGCCCACCCGTCTATGTAATACATGTTTCACCACACACTTGGCCCACCCATCTGGACAATATACTACTACCTTGGCCCACCTGTCTATATCATAAATATTTCACCACACACTCGGCCCACCTGTCTGGACAATATACTACTACCTCGGCCCACCCGGCTATGTAATACATGTTTCACCGCATGCTTGGCCCACCTGTCTGGACAATATTCTATGTCCTCGGCCCACCCGTCTATATAATAAATATTTCACTGCATGCTCGGCCCACCCGTCCAGACAATATACTACTACCTCGGCCCACCCGTGTGGCAAATATACTACTACCTTGGCCCACTCATCTATATCATAAATATTTCACCACATGCTCGGCCCACCCATCTGGACAATATACTATTACCTCGGCCCACCCATCTATATAATAAATATTTCACTGCACGCTCAGCCCACCTGTCTGGACAATATGCTATTACCTCAGCCCACCCATCTATGTATTACATGTTTCACTGCACGCTCAGCCCACCTGTCTATAAAATATACCACTACATCAGCCCACCCATCTATATAATAATATTTGCCTCACATCTCTCTTCCACCCAGCTGTCTATAATATACATGTCCATCCTACTCTACATATTCCCAGATGGGCCCACCCATCTCCATCAGAAATAATATATCCTCCAGCCCATCCGTCCCTGTCGAGGATATATATTGTCTCGGCCCATGGTCCGCTGGCCCGTCTTACACAGGATATTATGTAGGTCGGGTGACCCGTATAATATGGAATTTGTTACTGAAGGGGCTCACTCAGCAATAGACACAGGAATGTTGGGCTTATCAGAGTAGAGCTGGAGAGGGTCATGTGATCGCGAGAGTAGGGCCTACAATTGAATGGGAGTGATGAACGCAAGCATTGCTGACATAATTTGAAATCTTGTTGATAAGAAGATGGATGCATTCTCACGATTCCTTGTCTCCTTTATCTTTCATCAATCATGCCTCCTTTCAATCCATCTATGCTGGGTGCCTCTCCTACTCCTGAACCAGAGGTTCAAGGCAACATGGAAGACACACGGATGGAACACATCCCTTTTGAGAGTAATGCCGACTGCTTGCTTAAGGGCTGGGCAGGGTCTCTGATGGCATTAGACAGATGTGTAGCTGCCTCCCCTGATATGAAGCCTGAGTTGTTGGAGGACCAGGAGGCTTGGATGTGCAAGTGGAATTCAGTATTGGTGAGTGCACTCATCCCTCAATTATTGTATTGATCGAACCAGTATAGGTGAACTTGAACAGTTGTTCTATGAGGGCGGATGAATTGGAGGTGATGCTTGACATGAGTGACCAAGATGTGGCGCAAGTCCAGGAGGGGAAGAAGACATATAAAGTGGTGGAGGCACTAGTGAAGGGATGGAAGGCAAAAGTGATTGAGACAGTCCCTGAGGCACCTGCTAAGCATTTTGCGCCCACCTCTGGTCAGGCATCTGAGGTGGAAGTGCACACCATGCCTCTGCAGGAATTGCAGGTGTACCGGTGCACCTACTAATATTTTGCCTAGCGCATCTTGTTACTGACATGACAATTGATTCTAGCAGATGGGGGGACATGTGTCTGTTGTTAGGGTGCCTCACTGTGACTGTTGTGATGCATCTAACATCCCATGTGGAGGCACACCTGGCAAGCGCTGCCCTCCTTGTGATGTTTCTAAGAAGTCCTGCTCTTTCTCAGGTGAGTACTGCATATCGCCTATGTTAGTGCATGCCACTGATACAAGGCAACTTAGTCAAAAGGAAAAGTGTGCAGGCACCTCATGCTCGCAAGGCACTTCCCAGGTGCACTGTCACAAAGGAGTCTGCTAGGGAAATGGCTTTGTCTCTCGCTATTGACGATGAAGGTGCATCTGGTGAATCTGACATGGACATGGAGATTACCGGTGAGTACCTTGCAGAGGAGAAGGTGTTGTGCACTTTGCATGTAATTCCAGTGCGCACTGTCAATCTGATACTGTCCAGTTCTTTGCCAAAAGGAAAGGGTAAGGTCAGGGACCTTCAGGCAGATTTGGAAGAGGTTGAGGCGGAGAACGTGCACTTGAAGGAGGTGAATGCATGGATGAGGAATAGTATGCTGGCCATGCACCAACATGCACATGCCCAGCAGGCAGATCTCCTCCAGCTTTCCAACAAACTTTTTGCCATGTCCCAGGAGTGGTCTGAGGTCAAACAACACCTCAGGGCTTCCCTTAACTAGATAGTTGTAGTCACTATGTCCAAGCACCAATGCACCTTTCCAATATATTTGTTTCTGTTGTGCCCCATGTCCATGTCCATGTCCACATCCAATCTGCCAGATTACTGTCATCATTATAATATGTAAGCATAGGTGAAGCGCATAGAGAGTATGATATAACAAAAAAAATTACAGTGTTCTTGTGAGCTGTGTGCCCAACTTGTCTTCATCACGCGACTTCTATCTTCTATTCCTGCCATAGTCCCTTGCACATACGTCGATTGATGTGGTGCATATCTATGGTAAAAGTGCATGGCGCGTGGTGCGCGTTTGAAGGCAAAGGTCTATGGTTTGATTAATCACGTGCTATACACGTAATGGGGTTAGTTGTATGTACTTTGGAAATTAATGATGTGTTTCATGGTTGGTGGTATGGTAGAGTCTGTGAATGGTATGTGCAAATCAATGTGTGTTATATGTACTATGAGAGTGAGAAAATGATCACTGGATGAAACCCGGGGTAAAACTGAGAGTGAATATTGAGGCATTATGTTACAATAACATTGACGCCCTATCTTTTTCTCTTTACTTCTGGACTTACGGCTGCGTTGCCTTGTAGTTATATCTCCGCTTCGGCGTTCTCCTTGCTATGACATCATAGAACATTCCAGTATGTTCTATCTCTTATCTCTTATCTCTGACGTCATTGTACTATAATTGTTATCATTCTATTTCTGCTATCACTTTCTTGATTTCCTTTTACAGCAGTCTTATCTCTGACAAGCCTGCCCTTAACATTGTACTCGTTCCCTATATATACCACTCATGTATCGCCCATAGTTCCTCACTTTAATCTACTTGGTTTAACCTGAAACCTGATCCCTTCTCTTGGGCTTCACAACCCTTGAGTCTGATATCTTGACTTCTACCTTAGAGCACTCCTCTTCGGTAGTCTGAACTCAAGACCTTGAATCTCTCTTGTTTGAGAGTAGAACCCGCTTGACGATTGAAGGCTCTCTTTTGAGCTTCGTTAAGAGATCCATCCAAGTCGTAACACATTATGTTTTTTTTTTGCGTCGTTTGTGTTGG
Source organism: Suillus sp. MG131 (assembly GCA_003313855.1). Lineage (NCBI taxonomy): Eukaryota > Fungi > Basidiomycota > Agaricomycetes > Boletales > Suillaceae > Suillus > Suillus sp. MG131. Next base: position 11,769 of record QLOO01001674.1, on the reverse strand, counting down.
TGTATGTGTGGGAGTGCAGATATATGCTTCTAGGGAGTAGGATGATAAAATGTGAATGTGCACATTAATCATCAGGCACACGCTCAGGGTCTTTGTCACCTGGTTCTGTACCTTCTTCTTCTGTGAGGCGGTCTAGGGTTTCCTTGTCCATGCCTGTGATACTAGTCACTTTTACACGCTCTTCACTTCTTGGGTAATATGGGATGATGCAGAATGCAGTGAATCAAAGCTTTGAGACTGCCCCATCTAACTCTGCCAACAGGTATGAGCCTCCTTTTGTGCAATGCACAACCATCATAGGTCCCAAATACCATGGTTTCATCTTCTTGCTTAGTTCATACTCAACCTTCGAGTTGCACACTAACACTAGTGCGCCAGGTATGAAGTCATAGTCCTTGATCATCATGTGAAATCTTTGTTTGAAGTCACGGACAGATTTGTAGCGCGTGTGCACACTACTTTATCCTTGATCACTTTGAGATCTTCAATATGCTTCTGCAACTGGTGCATACACCATGCTATGAGGTCAGTAGTGGTGAACATGCCTCACTCTGGCAGAGGCACTAAGAACGTCGCTTCAGCTAAGTCAAATGGAAAAATTGGCTCTACTCCATGAACTATGAAGTAAGGCAAAAGCCCTGTTGCTTTGTGCATGGTAATGTGCTCTGCCTAAAACACAGAATGTACGATGGTGTACCATCATGAGTCGTCTCCATCACAACTTTTCATGATGGCCTCCCGGACATCAAGATGCCTGCATTCCACTATACCATTAGCTTGAGAATTGTAAGGCGAAATACAGATAGGGTGGATTCCATATTTTTCAGCTAAAGAATCTGCAGCAAGTCTATATGCTGGTGCGTTATCAGTGATCAACTCGGTAATGGGGCCCCACTGGCATAGGAGCTCTTCAAGGATGAATGCAGTAAGCATCTTGGTGTTTTCCTTGTGCAGCATGTGCCATTCAGGATACAACATGAGCACACATTGTGCCTGCACTAAGTACTTGAATCCACCCACTTTGGGCATCTTCATCATATTGATGTGCACTTGGCAAAACAAACCCCCTGGGACTGGTACCATTGGTGGTATATGTAGTCTATGTGCCTGGCAAACTTGGCATTCATGGCAGGTGCATGCATACCATTTGATATCATCAATGATATATGGTCACCAAAAGCATAGGAGCAGGTGTGCATGTATAGCATACATGCCTTTGTGCCCTAGATTGTTGTGTGCCTCTTTGAGAATGTGAAAGCGGTTACATTGTTTCATGATGAGTTGGTGCTTTCTGTTAGCCCCTTTCCACCACAGGTTGCCCTCTAGGATGAAGAAGCATACTGCATGCATAACAAACACTTGGAACTCATTATCTGTGAGGTTAGCAGGTTGTTTGCGTGTGGAGAGAAATTCCTTTGTTGTGACCATTTTCATGTCAAGCACTTTCACACTATTCGAGCAAGGGATGGTTGGTTCATCTAAAAGAGGTTCTGTGATATCTAGAAAAACATGTAAATCTGGTGGGTGGGTTAGATGTTTCACGTATGGCACATAATGCACATGGCATATGAGCCAGGTTGTTGCAGCTTCTACTTGATGCGTCCTTTCATTCAGGAGCGTGATCCCAAAAGAGTATGAGTGATCTATCCAATCCTCATGGTCATCTTCTTCCATGGGATCTTCATCTATGGGTGGTCTCCTTGAGAGACCATTGACACCTGCATGCTTTGCAGCTGGAACATGAATGAGTTTGAATTGAAAAAGAAGAATACCCGCAATCCATTGGTTGATGGTTGTGTTGGGCTGCAAATCAGGGTTGTTGATCATACCTTTGATATATTTTGCATCTACTTCAACCATAAGGTTGGTGATGCCAAATATAAAGATGTGCACAGCATGCAATGTGCAGAAGAGTCCATATAGTTCTAGCTTTGCCTGAGAGTAGCAACTCTCAACTGCACTAAGCGCAGTTGAACTGAAACAGTTAGGATATCCCTTTCTGTCTTTGCCTATCTGTAGCAGGATAAATCCCACTGTGATGCAAGAAGTGTCTACCACTAGGATGACCTCTCTGCCACATTTGTAGTCTAACCATCACAATGCAGGGGACTTTAGTATTGCATCCTTCAGCATCTGTACCGCTTCCCAATGCTCTGGCCCAAATTTGAATGGTATGTCTTTCTTGGTGAGGTTAATTAGTGGGCACACAATATGTGAAAAGTTCCAGATGAAGATTCATAGGACTCTGCATGTCCCTAGGAATCTGTGGACTTGCATCTGATTCTTGGGTTCTGGCCAGTTGCAGATCTTCTGCACTTTGGAGTCCTCAGGTATGCAACCCTCATACATGCACTTGTGACCAACAATAACTGCAGTGGGTGCAGCTAGGACAAACTTGGTGGTGCTTATCGTGGTGCCTACATTCTCTAAGCGCTGCAAGATGCAGTTGAGCACTATGCAATGTTCCCATATGAAGTGACGGATGCCCAGATTGGCAGGTATAGTCTCATATGAACCATCCACATTCTGGTAGCGTGTCTGAACTGATTTGACAGGTACATCATCCATGAAGGGAGACATATATTCTGGGATCTCATCTTGCAGGATAAATGCCATGTCTCCTTGGTAAACCTGTACAGCATTAGCATGTCCTTGTGGTAGAGTTGTCAACTGATGGGGTCCTAAGGGTGTCCCAAAAGTGGTCAAGTCTCATGATTCCTTGTGAAGCACATGCTGATCATAACCTGAATATAAGTCCATCATTCCATATACTGCATATCCTGCAAATGATTCTGCTAGATGTTTGACAAAAGGCGGAACTGACGCATCGCAGATTGTTACTGCATTGAGCGGTTGCAAATCATGAACTAAATGGAGTGATTTGCCATCTTTCTTGATGATACAGAACCAGCGTGGATGATATGCTGCCATTGAAGGCTCATAAACTTCTGATGTGATTTTTTCCTTGATAATGTGTATAACTTCTCCAAGTGTAGCAGGCAGAATTGGGATGTTGCACTGTGACCATGGCATATGGGGTACTGTGGGGATTTTATATGGCGGAAAATATGTCTTGTTGAGGCACCCTCGTTCTGAGGTGTCCCAGGTGAAAGCAAGTTTGTGCATGTGGACAAGCCAGCATATAAGCTTCAGCTCTTCTGGCCATAGCCATTTCATGGGATCAAGGTCTAGTTTGTCTGCCCACCCTCACATTAAGTGGACACTGGGAGTGAAATCTGGGGGATGAGGTGGTAGTTCTGGCATACCAGCCAGTGGTTCTTCGGGTAGTTGGCACAATACTCTATACTCTGGGGGCATAGTGGTAGGCACCATACATACTTTCTTTGTGACCAGCTTATAGACTAGCACATGACATATGGAATCATACAAATATACTGAGTTAAAGGCGTCAATATGCGCCTGACCTAAAACAGACCAGGTAGACATTAGATGCACGTGATGCACCAAATAATGTGGAGACGTTAATGATGATAGATGCAATGATGAAAGTGAAAATGGCATTAGAGGTAAATTGTTCGTGAAAACAGAAAAATTATTGCTCCTTAAGAGCTGCAAATGATTGCCTTCCCCGCGCTGTAGAGACTCAATCCTGCATAGCCTCATAAAGGCACTTTTTATGAGCCATGACAGACTTACTTGCAGTGTGCATGCAAGGCGACACATGCGCAATAGAGGCGACACAAACGCGACACTGGTGCGACCAATGCAACACTTGCACGACATAGGTGACACTGGCACGATGCGTGCGTGCTTTCCTGTGCCTAAGCGCCCTAAGGCGCCTGACCTCCAAGTGTCTATTCCCATGTCCAACCAAGTTCCCAGGTGTGCATTTCCTCTTTTATCATTTATTTTATCATCATACCATGATTATCACAACATGGACCTTACTTTACATCACCCTAGTGCTACCTATTTGGTTCCGTGCCCTGGGAGCGCACTTACATATGTTTTACTTAGACATATGTGACACTTCACTTTGACTTTTTACTACACCTTACCTTTTGACTTTACCTTCACCAGTATCTATCTACCATTCAACTATGAAGCTATTGATCTGAATCTCGCTTGTCCATTCAAGTTGTATATACCGTCTACTCTCTCACACTTTGCACGCCTATAGCGCCTCATTTCCTGCGCCTGTCGCCTCGTTCACATGCCTATAGTGCCTCATTCTTGCACCTCGCACATAGCCCAGAGTTGATAAAACTCGTGGATACTGCTCACCTTGCTTCCCCTAAGGGTCGAGCCTATTGCACATCATACCTCACCCTAATACACACACTTATATTTTATATCAGCTGCACACTCAGCTGAGTTGTGTTTCCCACAGCGCGATTCGCGCAACAGGTCAGGATGAATACGAGAACTAGAAACCATGCAAGATTGATACCATGTTATGAGCAGGGTAGCAAAAGACAATTTAGTGTCTCCCTGCAAAAATTCACTGCAGGCATTTTCCCATTTTGCTTCAAAAAACATCCAAAAAACATTGATTGAGAAGATAGAAATTTCCTCTCATGTTGCCTGTCAAAACATTGAAAAAAATTAATTCATGTGTTAAAGATTTTCTGTGCATGGAACATGATACAAATATTGGACATGTTCCTTCAAGGATAATACTGGATTTTCCATCTATTGTCTTTTAAATAGCAGCTTACATTAATGTTAAATTTTTGTCCAAATATACTATGTTTTTCAAATGTTTTTTATATATTGGAAAACACAGACAAGAAATTTAACCTCATTGTAAGCTGCTGTTTAAAAGAAAATAGATGGAAAATCCAGTATTATCCTTGAAGGAACATGTCCAATTTTTGTATTATGTCCCATGCACAGAAAATCTTCAACACATGAATGAATTTTTTTCAATGTTTTAACAGGCAATATGAGAGGAAATTTCTATCTTCTCAATTAATGTTTTTTGGATGTTTGTTGGAGAAAAATGGGAATATGCCTGCAGTGATTGCAGATCATTGATACTCAAAAACCCCTTTCCTCTCCTTTGGTGAGTGAATGCTCCACACACGACATCCCTTTAGTGCAGCACATGCATGGCTTTTGCCAAGGGATGGTAGGAATACGCAGCTCCTTGTGTGTGTTTGGGTCTGTCAGTAAGATATCTTGTTCTCCATCTGGGAGATTGAAGGTACAACATGCAGTTAGCTTGAAGAACGGGTGTTACGATTTGGATAAATTGAATGACGAAAACTCAGAAGAGAGCAATCAAGTTGTCAAGTGGGTTCTACTCTCAAATAAGAGAGTTTCAGTCTTGAGTTCAGACTACCAAAGAGGAGTGCTCTAAGGTAGAAGTCAAGATATCAGACTCAAAGGTTGTGAAGCCCAAGAGAAGGGATCAGGTTTCAGGTTAAACCAAGTAGATTAAAGCGCAGAACTAAGACATTACATGAGAGGTATATATAGTGAATGAGAATGATGTTAAGGGCAGGCTTGTCAGAGATAAGACTGCTGTAAAAGGAAATCAAGAAAAGGATGCATAAGCGATAGCAAATATAGTACAATGATGTCATTGATAAGGAGATAGAAAGTTCTGGAAGAAATGATGTCATAGAAGGGAATCACCGAAGCGGAGATATAACTACAGGGCAACACAGCCATAAGTCCAAGAATAGAAGAAAAAGATAGGGGACCAATGTTATTGTAACAACAGGTGTCCAAGTAATATTTCAAAGTTTGTGCACTCTGTGACCTGAACTTGGAAGTACATTGATCCTCCCCTGAAGTTGAGTGGTATGTTCTCAATGACACCAAGCATGGCATCTGTTGACATATTGACTGACTCCATGTTGAGCCGATAATCTGAGCGTAAACCAATGCCAAGTGATTTCCAAACCACTTTGGGCATCACAACTACTTCCACTCCTTGATCAAGAACACATGTAAGTATCCATCCACCAATGGTAGTTGTGCGGATGCAACACAGAGATGCACAATGGTCTGCGACAATCCTGCCATCACCACTGCATAGTCACTTGTCGTCAAATTCACGTAACCATTCCTCATTGGAAGGTTGTGCTTTGAGTTCATGTATGAGTGCCGACCCCACTGTGACACACTTTGTGGTGGTGAGGTCGCAGAACATCTTGCACACTTGCAGGAAGATAGCGAATAGCTTCCTGACAGGGATATTGAGGGTAGAATCTAGGACGCATTCTATGACATGCTTGTCTGCTTCCTTGTCTTCTAACGTGAATGTATACCTATATTGATTGGGTGATGGGGATGGTGCATTAGTCACTGGTGCACCTGGTGGCAATGATGATGATGATGATGCTATAGATGCAGCATCTTTCATCTTGGGCACTTGTGGAGGCACATTACTGGTAGGGATGGCATCAGGTGCCTTTGCCTTAGATGCTTGTACTTCCGGAGAGAGTACTTCTGTAGTGTCTGAGGCATGCTTAGACATAGGTCCTGGGTACATGCAAGGTGTGCCTGGAAGTTCTATGCCATCGAAGCATACACCTTTACCTTTAGCTTCTTCCTTCTTTTGGTCACACCGTGTGGTAGCTAGAGCAAGTGCCTGAGTTGTGCATATCACTTCTAACTTGTCCTCGTCCATTTCTGGTCTGGGGCCAGCTATCATGTGTATGAATGCAGAAGGTTTGACTTCAACAATTGTCTCCACATCTGATGAGGCATGGAAAAAGAGTCCTGCAGTGATGCTCAAGCTTGGGAGCACCTCATTAGCTGCTTGAGCCACAAGATAGTGATCAATGCGATCTTTGAGACTTCCATCACTCTGGCACCCCAGGATCCATCCACCATTCTGGAGAACAATCTTATTAATGTTAGTATTGAGCTTGTATTTACCTGCAGCAATATATTGGTCTCTTTCTCTGCAACGATTCATACAGTGGTCTGTACTGCCACAGAACATGCAACTGACAGGACTGTAACCACCATTGCACCTAGCAAAATATTCTTGTTTCACTACAACATTGGGTGCAGTTGATTGCTGGGCAGGCGCCTGAGGTGAAATAGTAGGTGTGACTTCCTATACCACTGCTTCAGCCTCCCTCACTTGTTCCTCCTCCCACTGGTTCGTCGCAAATTCCTGCAGGGCCTCTTCCAAGCCAGCCTAAGGAGGGCATGTGCACTGTTCCCTCATGCTGCAAAGGAGCACCTGCAAGAGGTCCACTCTGCAAGAACTCAATGTGCAAGTACCATTGCATCAAGAATGGTGGCTGCATGATGGCTGTTAAGCACCAAATTAAGTTTGCCAGCCAGTACCAGAAGGGAAAGATGAGGCTGCCTCCATCATTGATACTTGCTACACTGCCCACACCTGTTATAACAAAAAATATAGAGCCTGAGTTCAAAGAATTCAGCTTTGATGCTGACCTTGAACTGGCACAATTATCCTCTCTTGAGGACCTGCAGCCTACAGGTGCTCCAATGCTTCTGTCATCCATTTCCACTACTATGTCCTCCTCTGCTCAGCTCAGGACATTATCCTCTCAGCTGCCTGCCATACAGACCATCTCAAAGGATCCAAAATTAGCCATGCAGCTATCAGGCAAAAGCTTGGCCAAGGTCAAAGCTTAGTCAAGGCCACAGCAGACCACACATATGAATGAGACTTGGTATGGTACCTACAAGCACAGTGGGCAGCCAACCAAGCAGATGGAGAAAGACTGTCAATGTGCTGCTGACAAGCTGGCCATCAAACATACTGTAGATGTGATGTGGTGGGATAAGGACTGCCAACCTCCTATTATTGTAGAGGCTGTGTGCACCAAAAGACACCACAACATGCATGGCCTAGAGTAATTCCGTTGCTGACAATTGGCTGACATTTTTCTATAGCATAGATTATTAATGTGGTACATGATGTGCATATTACAGAGGTCACTAATCATGTGAAATCTTCCCATCCAAGTGTTTGACTTCATAAACATGCATGCATCCATCACAGATATGATTAATTTCATGCTACCCAATGTGTATAATGTGCTCATTCCTCTCTTCCATTGCTGCTTTAAATTGGTTCTTTTGCATGCTTTGGTGTGGCATAGTCAAACACACTGTACATTATCATAGTCCTGAAGCAGTGTGAGGAGCACAAACATGTCCCAGACATTTTTGGTGCTGAGTTTGGGCTTGAAGGGCCACACAATATTGTCAAAAGCTTCCTGAGAGACATTGACAAGAGAAAGCATGTAGATATGAGCACAGTTTCTAGCAGAACATCTTATGAACAGAAGTGTAAGCCTCGCAATCACATACACACTACAACCACTTATGAGCCTAACAAATGCTGATTGGTCCAGAGCTTTGTAAGACAGATGTCAACAAATTGATGTTCTGTAACTTGAAGGTAGTCAGGGACACCTGGATAATATGTACAATACTGAGCACTGCTATGGACAACATAGTTGTGATGATAGTGGCAATGACATTCTTAATTAACAAGAGTTAGCACAAGTTGAATCAGACTTGGAGCATGGAGAAATCAACATACTCTCACAGCTCAGGTGAATAGCCCATGCAGGTAGAGTGCCTCAATCAAGTGTATGGATGATGATTTGTCTGAGCTCTGCCCACTTCAGCTTAGTAGTCTTCAGGCAATGAGGATATAAGCAGTACTTCAAGGGTGGGTACAGGGTGAAGGACACTGCAACAATATAAAAGTTGTACATAAGTCTAATAAGACTGAGACAGCAGCAATGATGCACTGATGCCAAGGTCCCATCCATGAATTCTAAAAGCCTCTGCTGCACAATCCTGGTGCTGTCAATTTGATCCTATAGTCCAAACAATATCTCTCAAAGCATACCAGCACTCTCCAATGAGCTCAAGTGGGATTTTCATTGCACATGATAGGAAAAGAGCAATGGAATCTGATAAAACAAGAGGACTTGATGTATCCAAGTCATCTGATGGTGCCTTCAGTGGCTGGTAAAGTTCAATGTTGTCTTTCAGGTTGGAGGACAGTTCAATGAAAGAAATAAGCTGATGGATTAACATGTGAGACAGTATACTGTTGTGCAAGATCACCACAAGGGCAGACAGTGAATTCATTGTTGATGTTGTATTGATGTATTGATTGCTACTACTAGGTATCTGCTTTCATATGGAGTTTAAAATGGTAGGCATCTGGTTTGCAATAGATGATTGCCATACCAATTGCCAGCCCAAACCCTATCCTCAAACACCAGTAATCCGATAAACAAGATGTCCTTGATGGTGGTCAGTAACTTTCACCTACAAGAAATGAGTATTCTCTGTGTGAGGGTTCTGAATTAATGCTCTTTAAATGATACTACCCTCCAGCAGCTAATTACAGAACAATCACTGAGCTGGAAAGTTAGAAGCAGGACTAGGCCAGGTCAGGAGTATTGCTGGGTTGCTATCAATGACAATGAACCAAGAGTGGATGCAGCACCTGTAAAGTTAAGTCAGTGGTTCAAGAAGATTGTCAATAGCAATATCCTCAGTGATGACAACTGGTCCCTAAACAGCGACTACTGGGATGCAAGTTGCCCTTATTGAGCCTGCATCCCTTTATCTCCTGATAGCACCAGATTTTCACACTGGATGACCGCATTGGAGGCCTAAGGACAAAACAATGTCAACATCTTGTCAACATGGCATCTGGACCCTGATATGGCTGCTGAAATTGTCACAACAACTGAAAATGCACATATGCTGATGCAGGCTGTGGCCTTCACTTACACTCCATCATACATCATACCACCCAGTGTCTCCCTGTGGTAGATCAATGCGTCCTTCTCTATGGAGGTAACATTGATAGCTAAAATTTATGAAGTCCATCGAGGCATTTTGGACCAGTACAGATTCATCATCTACAACCTTGTCAGAGATCCGGACTGGAAGACACACTCACTGCTAGCTCCCTTAGTAGGCAAAATCATTGACACTAGGCTCATACAGTGTTCCTTCAGGGGCTGCATTGTGGATTTTAATGAGATCGCACACCATGATATACTTAATCTTTTGAGGGATCAAGTGCCAGTCCATTATCAATGGTTCCCTACTGACATTGGGCCCTTGGACTCATGCACTCTTAAAGCTACAGATTATGATGACTTCAATTGAGAGAAACATCAAACACAAGAGATGAGAAATGACGAAGAATGACATTCAGAAACCAAGAGACCTGGCCAAGTGGCAAAAGTGGTAAAGGGAAAGGCCCAGTTCTATAAGATGAGCAATAAGGGGAGGAACAAGACACTAATTTCTAGGGCAGAATACAAACACTTGTTGCAGTCTTGCCACACAGAGCATTTGAACCTCCTAACCAGGGAGGTGTGTACTGTTTTTGGAGATGATGACAATGAAGCAAATGGATCAGCGTGCCAGGCCAGGCAAACTGCAGGGGTCGCGACTACTGTACCCTCTCACTGGACACAGACTCAGACTTATTGCAAGGAAATGCCCACCATTCACTGCAGGCATATTCCTATTTTTCTCCAACAAACATCCAAAAAACATTGATTGAGAAGATAGAAATTTCCTCTCATGTTGCCTGTCAAAACATTGAAAAAAATTCATTCATGTGTTAAAGATTTTCTGTGCATGGGACATAATACAAAAATTGGACATGCTCCTTCAATGATAATACTGGATTTTCCATCTATTTTCTTTTAAACAGCAGCTTACAATGAGGTTAAATTTCTTGCCTGTGTTTTCAAATATATACAAAACATTTGAAAAACATAATATATTTGGACAAAAATTTAACATTATTGTAAGCTGCTATTTAAAAGACAATAGATAAAAAATCCAGTATTATCCTTGAAGGAACATGTCCAATTTTTGTATCATGTTCCATGCATAGAAAATCTTTAACACATAAATTGATTTTTTTCAATGTTTTGACAGGCAACATGAGAGGAAATTTCTATCTTCTCAATCAATGTTTTTTGGATGTTTTTTGAAGAAAAATGGGAAAATGCCTGCAGTGATTGTGAACATGCCAGTAGTGACACTAGGTGTCATGAACATTTTGCCCTCTGAGGTGCAGGCTAAAACTCCTTACAAGTGGATGTGCATGGTTGCAGACACGCAAGGATTAGTGCTCCCAGACATCAAGAACGCGAACACACAAAAGGGTCAATGAGCTGAGACTCTAGTTTCCCTGGGAGAAGATGACACTGGCCCCACTACTCTATGATTCCCATCAGTGCCAGGGTCATCTCATTATGCACCAGTGCCTCTGATTGTTTCTCTACCTCATCAATCCAGTCATTGCCAATCCTTACCCCATCCACCAATTCTTGTTCCCAATATGTTACCCTCTAATGAATGCTTGCAGCTTATCCGCAGTGCCTATGGGGAAGACACATGTCTAATCATTGGACCACCTGTGTACCTTGGGCTCTTAGGGATTATATTCCCAGCTACCCCAGCCCTGCAGTTAGGTACCTAGTTATGTCATTTCAATCAGCCATTTGAGTTGCACATAACATCTACGTCCACCCTGCCACTTCTCCAGCAGCCTCTATACCAAACCTGCTCCACTGCAGAGCTTTATACTGCATTTTCACACTGATTTCCCAGGTGATCTGAGTCCCTTCCATAACTGGAGGTTATTCAAATTACTTGGATAGTCTTAACACCTATCCAGAGTTGTTGAACTTCAAGGACCTGAATTACTGGAACACTTACCTAGCACAGGTACAAGCACTACTGAGGCGTCCTTACACACAATAGTTCTTAACCATGGGGGGAATTCTATGACATCTTGCACTCCAATTTGGCCCA
>QLOO01001669.1:0-19470 GCA_003313855.1 Suillus sp. MG131 | reverse complement strand
TTCTCTAGTATCTCTTGATGGTGAATCTCAAAAATACATCAATGATCCAGACTCAGCGCCAACTACTGCATTATTGCCGGCGCAGAGTTCAGATATAGGCGGGTGGAGATTGCTGGACCATCGTAGCGGCTGGAAGTCGTGTCCTATAGGTGTTTTTTATCCAAATCACACCGCATTATCCATAGTGTAGACAGTGTTCTTTGCATAATTATATATTGCAATGACCTTGTCCGTCACAGCCTCGCATTCCAGGGTCACAGTCACGCCACACACATGCTGCGTATTAGTGACAGTATCACTGTTTCTCCGTTCCCAGCAAGTGCATGTTGCACTGGAGCATAGACGCTTCAAGTCTTTCTCTCCTTTGCTTTAGCAGCAAACTATGAAGTTTAATACACCGCTACCACAAACGCTACCTAAAGAATGCACCAAGGCAGCAAAGATATGCAAGTAGTATCTGCCAGCTTGAGCTCGTTATGGGCGCTGACACTTTGCCCAGTTTCCTCATTCGTAGACAACAAGAATAACGGTCTTGATGGTGTGAGTATGACTGTTAGCAATACAGGGGGTGAAATCTCAATTGACATATCAGGTCATTCCTCGGAGTGTATTAGAGAACGCCAAGGGATTTGCCATCTTCACTGTGTTTAAAGCAGGCTTCCTTTTCTCGGCAAGAGCGGGAACGGGGATCGTCATAGCGAAACTTGATGACGGATGTGGGCACTTCGCATATTACGTATGCACCAGTACCACTCACAGGATTTATTAATGATTAGCATGGTCTGCTCCAAGTGCTATAGGCTCAGCCGGCCTAGGGGTTGGTGGACAGCTTGGTGCGGAGATGACGGATTTCTTGATTATCCTCAATTCAACTTCGGTTGGTCTGCATGTTTTCCGAATCGTTAGGCTTCTTCGTTGACATGTCATTGCAGGCTGTCGTATGTCGATTTTTATTTCATCTGAATTTTCATTAAGCGCTCATCCGTGTTCTTATCACTTAGAGATCCTTCATGTCTGCTGGTAACCTCACATTGGGAGGCAACATGAGTGTCGCTGTGGGCCCTCTTGGGCGGAATGGCGAAGCGATCGGATCCGTGAATTCGAGCGGCAAGGTTGCTGCCATGTAAGCCCACCGCCTGCCATTCACAAGACACTATCGATTAACAACTCAAATCCCCAGGTACAGCTATTCTAAAACGCGAGGCTTATTTGGTGGAGTTTCCATAGAGGGCTCTGTCATCGTTGAACGTCAGGATGCAAATACGTTGGCATATAAACAAGACGTGACTGCGAAAATGCTTCTCAGCGGGGCGGTCCCTTGTCCAGAGTGGGCGTCGCCTCTTGTGAAAACGCTCGAATCATGCACCGGTTTGCCAGGAACTCGGAAGTGGGTCGACGACGGAGCACGGGAACAATCTGGTTATGCATTTGCGAGCCCAAAGAGTGAAAGCAGTACACCTTCCTTCTTGACCAGGAAGAAGAAAGGAGTCGATTTCCCCCCGGAACACTGGGGAAAGAGAAGTGAATCTGGATCGTATTTCACTAGCGGGGGAGCGGACGCTGATGTTGGCCCTACTCCGTGGGATGACTACGACCGCGCTCCACAGTCAGGGTCTGGCTTTGATACAAAGTTCGAATCTGACCCTGCACCTCCTTCACAAAGTCGCCACCGGTCTTTTAACAGTGTCTCTGCGCCACCAGGTGTAAAGGACCGATATGACCCCGCATCACCATTCAACTCTTTACCCCCATTTAGCTCCGCACACTCGGGCTTAAGCGATAAGAACGGTGCTCATTCGCGCTCAATGAGCGTACCATCTGTCAAACAATCTTCTAATCATTCCTTGGCGAACTATGCAAACCCTTTTGCTTCCAGCTCACCACCGGACGACAATTTCTTCGAATCGGACAATCAGACGAGCTATCGTGCGCCGCCATTCATAAAAACTAAAGCAGAATTTGCATCATCTCTTGCTCTTGGTGAAGGTATCAGTCGTGCGATAGCACTCTACGATTTCAACGCAGTTGAAGTACGAATTGTTCTCTCTCATCATGGACTGCTTACCGAATCACATAGGCCGGCGACCTTTCTTTCTCTAAAGGGGATGTAATTCTTATAACAAAGAAGAGTGATAGTACTGATGACTGGTGAGTTTATCTACCTACTTTCACGTCACATTAGATAATTCTGTGACTTAAATCAGGTGGACCGGAAAGGTTGGTGGCAAAGAGGGAATATTTCCGGCGAATTTTGTGGAAATTGTATAAGTACAATGGCGCATTCCCATTGATCAAGACATCATTCCTATGTATGGGGTATTTCGTTGTACCCTTAGATCATTGTCAGCTGTATTTGTTGCAACATGTAGTAAAATATCAACGGCATGTACATGTGTGTTTGGATCATCACGTGTGTTTGAGTCTTGGAACGCGACAGAGCGCGCCAGTTCTTCTCCTATCCACAAGCTCCAACGGGGTCTACTACACGTTGTAATTGCTCTTGAGATAATCGAAAGATTCAATGCCAAAGGCGACAAAGAAGTACTACGCTGTAAGGGTTGGCCGTGAAGGCCCACAAATATACGACTCCTGGGCTGAGGTAAGTTTTTTCTCAAGTTCAGTCAATATGAGTCGCCATCCTTAATGCCCATTTCAGTGCAATGCAAACGTGAGCGTAAAGTACATTATGTCTATAAAGCTAATATATAGTGCGACAACAGGTTTCGCGTTGGCCCAGTGCCGTTCACAAGAGCTTCCGGTCTCACCATGAGGCTGAAGAGTGGCTTGGGTTGACTGGATCAAGTAAGTAATTCAACGACCAATGGCGGTACTACTAAATCTTGGAAGTCTCGTTACCACCTTCGAGTATGGAACCTATGTCGTCTAGTGGACCTAGCTTGCCATCGACATTTGAGCCAAGAGTGGCAAGATCCAATCAAGCAAAAGCAGGGAGGCAACCACCAACTCCCGAAGGACGCGACCGGACTCCCATAGATACACACACACCAGGACCTCCACCGGAAAGTATTGTTCTTTCAGAGGAGCAAAAAAATGTGCTTCGGAGGGTCGAGCGCGGCGAGAATGTATTCTTCACCGGGTCTGCGGGTGCGTAATTCAAGCCAACCTCCTTGGATTATTGATGACTCTGTCCAGGCACCGGTAAATCTGTTCTCTTACGGGAAATCATCCAAGCGCGTGGTGGGCGGGGCCACCCAGGTCTTGCCATAACGGCCTCAACGGGAATAGCATCGGTTAACATTGGCGGAACTACCGTGCATTCATGGGCAGGTATTGGGCTTGGTCTAGAAGACGCAAAGAAGCTTGGGGGTAAATTTCTCGGCCAGCCCAAGTTTGAACGAGTCAAGCAACGGTGGCAATGTGTTCAGACTCTCATAGTAGACGAAGGTTTGCGGAATACAGCATTTAAATCATCTCATGAGATGGCTAATAGTATCATTACACAGTATCCATGATTGACGGAAAGCTCTTTGATAAACTGGTATGGTGCTACCGAGGCATCGTAATCTCATACTGCTGACGCTGCCTTTGAACAACAGGATGCCATTGCTCGCATTGTAAGGCGATCAGACAAACCTTTTGGTGGCATACAAGTACAATCCCAACCATTTCTGCTTAACTTCTGGCTTCTGATGTGTTTGCAATCTGTAGCTGGTACTTTCGGGAGACTTCTGCCAGCTTCCTCCAGTGCCGGATCGCAGTAATAACGGGATCCAAATACCATCCACGTTCGCATTTGAGGCAGAAAGTTGGAGTCGTTGCATCAAGCAGCCTATAATGTTAACACGAGTTTTTCGGCAAAAAGAGCAAAGTGAGCGATATTTTACGATTTCGCCTTCACCCATTTACATGAATCTAGAATTCGTTGACATGCTCAACGCAATGCGTTTTGGAAGGTTGGATAAAGCCTCTATTCAAGCTTTCCAAAATCTTTCGCGCCCAGTCACCTATGAGGATGGTATCGGGCCAACACAACTGTACGGGATGAT
Source organism: Suillus sp. MG131 (assembly GCA_003313855.1). Lineage (NCBI taxonomy): Eukaryota > Fungi > Basidiomycota > Agaricomycetes > Boletales > Suillaceae > Suillus > Suillus sp. MG131. The sequence goes on along the minus strand of QLOO01001669.1, from coordinate 15,463 downwards.
TGTATGTTTGCGTTATTCTAGGCTCAAATTCTCCCATAGGTACCCCACTCGCTCAGAGGTTGATTCTGCAAACAAAAAAAAGCTTGCTTCACTGCCTGGAGATGGAATCAGATACCCGGCAACCGACACACCTGGACGCGATTCGAATGATAATCTTGTTTCACTTGAACAAATGGGGCGCCTGTTGGAAAGGCTTGTGGCACAACAAGTCATACATCTAAAAGTGAATCGCACTCCTCTTGTTTACATGACCTTATCTCACAAATCACAGGTCGGCGCGCAAGTCATGCTGATCAAGGTATTGTGAGCTGGTTCCAACGCGAGCTCCTGAGTTCAACACATAATTCCATAGAACATGGTGCAGGGGCAGCTGGTTAACGGGTCTGTGGGACAAGTAGTCAGGTTTAGTACTTCTGAGGAGGCCATGCGGACCGCGACTCCAATTGCCACGGAAGAAGGTCTCAAAGGTGGTCTCTCCACGAAGTCCGAGCTCCCTGCTAACTACGACAACTCGCAATGGCCTGTTGTCCGATTCACGTGTGGCAGAGAAATGCTGTGTGTGCCAACTGAATTCACGGTCGATAATGCAGATGGTGGCATAGAGGCGAGAAGACGACAGGTGAGTCGTCTGACTTTCGCTTAAAATCTGCGAATGAACAAGATCAGATTCCCTTGATATTAGCTTGGGCACTTAGTGTCCATAAGTCTCAGGGACAAACTCTTGAAAGGGTGAAGGTGGATCTTGGGCGAACTTTTGAGAAAGGCCAAGGTAAAATTTTCGTGAAGACTCATCACGCGTGTTCACTGTCGCCTCTCAGCATATGTTGCACTTTCTCGTGCTACTAGCATGAGCACATTAGAAGTATCAAACTTTCATCCAAATAAGTGAGCATCGCGTTCAAATCTACTTTGCCATGTTTGAACTGACCACGCCTTTGTCGTGGCTGCAAGAGTAATGGTACACCCTCGTGTATTGGAGTGGCATAACAGTATGGAATGCGAAATGCTGAGCGACCAGATGTACGTGGAAGATGAGTCCGAGGCTATGGACAGAGACGAATATCGGGAAGCTTACTGGACTTGATGTCTACTTAATGTGAATAGTGCTTGTCTAATATCTCATCGCTATCATGCTGAACATACACTCGAGAATGGCAACAGAAATTATAGAAGTCAACGGATCGTCGTATTCTTATTGCGGAAGGAATCGGTCAACGCAACATTTCCTTACAGCACTGGTACCTCTCCTTCGGGCGTTGGTATACTAGCACTCTCGGTGTGCGTGTTTGCAAATATTTCTTGTCCTACCTGCTCTGGAACATCTTTGAGTATCTCCATCACATTTTCCCACTGGCACAGCAGCTTGATAGTACCAGGAAAGGGCATTGCATACAGAGCCGCCAGCCAATGACGGATTTTGTTCCATTGTCTCCCGACATCTATGCATTTCAGGAGCCAATTTCGGGGGTTCAACGACACAATATCATACAGCGACAGGCGCTCTGCAGTCTGCACTTCGACATAATATTTGCGAATGTTGCTGGGATACGAAGCAGGTCTCAAGATCTCTCGAAAAATCTTGAGACAGCAGTGCGTGTTTGGGTCTCAGCCTCCGTTAGCGTGACCACCCTTTGAGCGAGGGGCAGTGTACGCCATGATACACGACGTAGCCGGTATCAATATTATGTACTACACATGAGAGGGCTTGAGCCTTGGATGTTGGCTGGTTCCCAGTAATGTCGACAATGGATGAGTCATAGAAAAGACTGAGGGCTCAACGGGTCGTCGTCGACGCACATTATGCAGATAGTATTGTAAGGCGACACCGTGACTGAATCATGATGAGTACTACTATCACGTGACAAACTTGGCACGCGCACCGTGACGGTAACGCATTCCGAGCAGCGAGCACGTGCAGGCTACTTAAATCTCACCTACATATCCTGTGCTTGGTTCCATTTCCCCAGGCTTAACATTTAAATCGTGTTCGCCACCAAAACGTTTTGCCGAACCTTCGAACAATTTGTTGGTGACCATGCCAGCGCGATACTATGCCGTGCGCATTGGCCGCGACGGCCCAAGAATTTATTCAGACTTCTACGATGTAAGTTCCTTAAGGTCATCGACATGTAATTAAGATCGAGTATTGACTCGTGCGGCAATAGTTTCAGAATGCAGTAAGTATCTCCTTGCCAATTCAGCATAATCCCCGTCAATTGATTCATGTTTGAGACCCTTGGTCTTAGCGGTGCTAGCGGGAAGGGGTTCGACAAATTGGAGGAAGCGATGACTTGGCTTACAAGCGTACTCACATCTATTGTGTCTGTAACTCAAATAACCACTAGTAGTACGTGTATATTCTTAAATTTGGTCCTTTGAATGTGATAACATCCTGTACTGTTTGACAGCCACAATTTCATGGGATATAAGGTCTGAAGACCATCAATCAGCCTTATCGTCTACGAGCACGAGGGTCCCTCATGATTCTGCGAGACGGTATCCAGAAGCTCAACCGGGTTGTCGTTGGATAGAGCACGAATCGCCCTTGAACGCGCTACAGACGATACCAAATAGCGACAGGATCACGCCTCCGCCTTGCATTCCTTTGCAAGAAGCCGAACTTCTGCCGCCGCTTCCTCCTCCGCCAGAAATTGAGTTGTCCGAAGAGCAGCGACGGGTTCTTCGACTTGTTGAAAGTGGCAAAAACATATTCTTCACAGGTCCAGCTGGTAAGCTTCCATATCCGCTTTTTAAGATAAGGTATCAACGCCAATGCCAATTATCCAGGAACTGGAAAATCTGTTCTATTGAGAGCAATAATAGAATTGCTACGACGTAAGTTCGGTGAGGTTGCCATAACTGCACCCACAGGCATAGCAGGCATGAACATCGGTGGTTCGACCATTCACTCCTGGGCAGGCATAGGATTGGGCAAGGAAACGGTCGAGAAGTTGGTGGGTGTCCTAAGTTCAAATACAGTCAAACGATGGACAGAAACTTGTGCCCTTGTAATTGATGAAAGTATGTTTGATCTGCGTTATTAGACAGCCGTGCTAACATCCAGCAGTTTCGATGTTGGATGGCCGTTTATTTGACAAGCTCGTATGGTTTCATGCCTGCACTACATCTTCATCTGATCAACTTATTGGGTAGGAAGAGATAGGTCGAATTGTCCGGAACAACAATCGCCCTTTTGAGGGTATACAGGTAAATAGTTGTTATTCAGGCCCTTATTTTACTACCCTCTAGTTTCTGACAGGTGAAATAGCTTATCCTGTCGGGTGATTTCTTCCAGCTTCCACCTGTTCCCGAGCAAGATTCCACGACGGTAATTCCGCCTACCTTTACTTTCGATGCGCTATCTTGGTCTCGATGCGTTGACGAGCCAGTTGTGCTGACAAAAGTTTTCCGCCAGAAGGACACTAGTGTGTACTTCTGATTTCATGCAGCTTTCAAGATATCTTACAGAAATGTAGAGTTCATTGATATGCTCTCTGCGACGAGGTCAGGGCAATTGGAAGGTTGGCACGTTCAAGAGTTCTTCAAGTTGAGCCGTGTGGTCGAATACTCCGATGGAATAAGTCCAACTCAATTGTGTGTGCCTAACCTCCCTCGCTCCGTGTGATGCATCAATATTCATCGTCGTCCACAGGTTTCCATTAAAGAGCGAGGTTGAGTCGTGCAATAAAACGCATCTCGACGTACTACCGGGGGAGATATTTACCTACACCGCCATGGAGTCTAGGGGCTTTGATATGTATGGAAAGCGAATATCGGTCGATGCTGTAGGGCGGCTGTTAGAAAGACTAGTTGCTCCACGGGAGATATCTCTAAAGGTTAGTCGCAACTCGCCATTTGCCTAGGTGCATCTAACTACACATTTAGGTTGGCGCACAAGTAATGCTTCTTAGAGTGGGTGTACAGAAATGACTGTATCGGCTGAGCCTGATCATACCTCCAAAGAATCTTATGCAAGGCAGGCTGTTCAATGGCTCGCTCGGTAAAGTGGTTGACTTCATCACCACACACGAAGCGATTGTGCGCCATATCAACATTGCCGACCTTGAGGCGAAACCTCTGCGTTCCCAAAATGGCGACTTTCTTCCTACCATTAATGCGACGGCTGATGCCAAAGACACAGAAGACCAGTACAAAGGCCTATTGGCTCTCAATATACACGCGTTTGAAAGGCACGACAGGTTTCCGCTCGTCAGATTCACAGATGGGCTACACCTTCTCTGTGCGCCCTTACCATTTGACGTCCAGGGCCTGAAAGGTAACTGTGAAGCACAACGAATACAAGTGCCTCTCGTGCTTTCCTGGGCAATGTCCATTCACAAGGCTCAGGGCCAGACCATGAGTCGAGTGAAGGTTGATCTGAGGAAGATCTTCGAGAAGGGGCAAGGTGAGTGATTGAGCCCATGTCTTGTTGTTTATGGAAGATGATTTACCTTTGGGAAGCATATGTCGCCCTCTCAAGAGCCACAAGCCTGGAAGGACTGGAGATCGTCGGTTTTGATCCTTCAAGGTTTGGGGAATTTGTTACTGGGCGTATCAACTGACATGACGATGTTCTTTCAGAGTATTGGCTCACCCACGCGTCATAGAATGGCAGGCCTCCTGGCAAGCCCAGCGAGCTCGAGAGGAGGAAATGGACATGGACTGGGTGATCGAGCAATATCACTCATCGACAGATATCTCTATGTAACATCTCGCTGCACGATGCCATGGATTTGTGGGTGCACAAAGGTCATTGTCAAGTCACTGATCACAAGTAATATTTCAACACGATTCGTGCCTAATATAATGTAGACGCTAATTATTCACAGAAACGCACAATTACCCTGAGCGAGAGCGTTTGATATAAGTTCCATCTTAATCTCGATGTACAAAAAAGGTAACCCTATTGTATTAGTTCATTTGCCACTTCGCCCGCAGGAGAGATAAGAGGCGACAGCGCTGAAGGTGATGGGGGTGGCGATATGTCTATCTGCGATTCTGTGCGCTTTGACGCAGAACCGGTGGGCGACGGCGATAACTCATCGTCTCCGCCCTGAGCAATTCGTGATGGCATCGGAGGAATTTCCATGTTGACGCGTGTCGGCGAAGTTGGGTTCGCACGGAGCGAAGGATGTATGCTCCCTGTCGGTCGTGTAGGGAGACGGGGAGTGAAGTCATCTGGGCTTTTCGGGGATTGAGGTCTCGGAGGAACACTGCCAATCTTCGTGTGTGATGAACCATACGAGTACACAGGCATGGGTTCACCGAGCGGCGCAGCAGGTAGAGGAGGGGAGTTACCAGCAGGTGGGAGGTCCTCAAAAATCTCTCGAGCATTGTTAATCATGTCCTCCATCAGCGTATCCTGAGTTCAGAAAGATTAGCTCAGGCAATCCAAGCAACAATAAAGAATGACTAACTTTCCATGACTGAACACTCAAAAGGTCACCGCCCTTTGGAATTTCATCTTCACCAAAGATGACGGCGCCAAATACAATCGCTAGGTTTTTTGCGTCCATCTTGTTCTTATCCGCATTGGATGCTACCCGAGTTAGATGCTCAACCAGAGCGCGCAGAGTCGCACGGTGGACAGCAGGTAGCCGCCGTATCTTTGAACGCAAGAGGGCAAAGTGATTCGACTGGTGTTCCGCTTAATACAAAGTCAGATAATTTTCGGAAGATTTACACTCCCGAGTGCTTGCCTCGGTCCCCCGTATGCTCTATACGATCCTGCAGTGGAAATCTAAACAATGGTTCCGGAAGCTCGCGCAAATACAGCTGGAAATGAAATATTAACGTCGTGATAGCACATAGTCGCCAGAAGAATACCTTCAATAGTGAAGATACGGCATAAATATCGTCAGTAAGGGCGTTAAACTTGAAACTAGCTTCGTTTCGCTCTATCTTGTGTTGTAGCTGTGGAATGCTGATGAAAAGCGTGTGATCTGCGAAAACTGATAGACTTACATCCTGTACAATAGCATGCCTGCCAGATACCTTGCTATGACTATAAATATCTGAAGCCAGAAAATGCACCTGAACTTACCCTGTAAATGCCTTCTGCGTCTAATCCCCTCTGATCTACTTCTTCTACACAGATACGCAGAATTTTTGGAACATCGCATTCCCCAAGGCCCTGAGCAGTCGCATAATCCACCAGACTAAAGCCGAAAATGAGGTCATTGCATTCGCCAACATTGTAGTTGTGATAAAGTATTGGCTTGGCTATTGCCGATGCCAGTGAACGAGGAATGAAGGTCGTGATAAGTGATACATCTTTTTCTGGCGAGATCTTGTCGACTACGGAACGTCCGTGTGATGACAGCTGTGTCTGTGTCGTGGTAGTTGCACTGCCGACAAACTCAGAACTGCGAACGCAAGTAATGCGATCAAAATACACGCACGTCATGTTATCAAGGTATTTCTCCAAGACATTCTTGACTGTATTCGAATATTCATAAATAAAGGTCTCCAGACTCTGAATGATGCCTACTAGTCAGCTGCCAGTGGATGATGCCAGCTACTTAACAAAATTACCTTATAACCACTTGCAAGAATCTTAGTGCGCCTGAGTCTAAGGGTCTCTAGCCAATGCACACCTTTTCGGTAATCCCTATCTGTGCTAAAATTAAATTCGCACGGTTGCGTGCACCGACGCATCACTTACCAGCCTCATCGGCTTCTCGCTTTGCGCGTACAGCACGGAGCGCGCTATTCTCTGAGCGCACACCCAAGCTCTCCTTCACGGTACCACTCTTATCTAAGAAGGTGATGAGTTGATTAAACTGTTTCTTTCCTAATAGGCGCTTGGTTGAGTCAAGTCGGAATCACTATGCGTTATATTTATGCCATACCGTGTTGAGCAAAATCAGAAAATGTGCCTGAAGTAGACGGAGAGCGATTACGTGGTCCAGGCGCGCTTCCAGAGGGCCGTCTATCAAGAGGGCGTAATGGCTGAGGGGCAGTGACAACAGGCCGGGACGGCAAACTAGGATTAGACCGCGAAGTACTCAAGGTAGTTCCGCTTTGTTCTGAATATGGGGTAGTACTAGTAGTAGATATTGAAGGCGGCGGCGCGGCGGCAGCAGCAGCTTTGTGATCCTTGAAACGCATTGTAGATGACTGCAAAACAATCACTGCTTCGGCACTGACCTCGACTTCTTGACATTTTTTCAAGTATGTGCGCTTCAGCTTTGGTAATGTATTCTCAGCATAGTCAGTGTAGGCACTGCCAGACTCTTTCAAATCCTCTTTGATACGTTTGCGCGTACGCTCCTGCGTCTCCTAACATTCAGCGATTAGATATTCGACAAGGCGCTGAAGGAAGGGGCAGACGTACCCTGAGTGACGTTAAGGCGTTAACAACATCTACCGTAAGCGTTGCGAGAAATGCTTGTCTAGTTTGTGCTTCTGGATCGCCTGTAAGAGACTACAGGTCTGAAAATGAAGGAGGGCCAACCTCTCTCAACGTTATCCCGAACCTCATTCCACGCTCTCCTGGAAGTGCTAAGTTCTGTCCGATCGTCTAAATAGTTGTCGATAGATTTCACTTTCCGGTGAAGTTTGAGCAAGGATTCGATGCTAAAACGCGCATCAAAGCGTATTCTGGAATACTATGGGCCAAGTATTGCTCACTATACTTCTTCGATACGTTTCCTGCGGAGATCATGTCACTTTTAGACGATGTCATGGGATGACTGAGTGGACAAACCTTTCTTGGAAGAAGCTCAAATATGAGTCTGTCAAGACCTTGAGATGATGTTCAAACAGAGGAATTGGTCCGTATTGCGAAAACGGCTCTGAGGAGGATGGCCTAGGTGCAAAGGACTCCGCGGTTGGAGCAGCCATGACAGTACTTGTTGAGTAACTTGGTTGTTTAGACATGCTCCTGATTTCCCCACAACATCCAAATAGAGACACACAAGGACCCCCAGTACTGCTGATACCTCTGACGTGTGAAATTCACGCGAAACTGTTGGACCATATGGTCATCATGATCTAATTACGTATCTTTATAAATGATGTTGATTTCAACTAGTCTGCTCTTCAATCCAGTGTTCACTACCGTCCAGACGCGCAACCGTATCACCAACCTGTCTCCCAGGAAATGTCGCTCTGGAGTCGGTATACCGACTCTAGTCCACAGTGGCAGGTCGTCTTCAGGTCCGACGCTTTACAGTCTTTCGACCGGGGACCGACAAGCCCTGGCAACTTGGATGCGTAAGCGTCGTGCTCCAAGCTAATATCTAAAGTTTCTAACACCCTCAATTCTCAGAATGTGGTACAGCACACTCATGATTCCAGCATATGTTGCCGCTGCATCCGCGCTTCTTCTCTTGCTACATTTAATAACGCTATCTAAGCCGGTCAAAAAACTTTGGTCGCGTTTCCTGCCCCCTAAGACTGAGGAAGAGCCCAGCCCTTTCTCTGATGAACCTACTATAGCTGATGGATTTTTCTCTGAGGCTAAAGTATTCATCTCTCAACATGGTGGTTGGGTCATTTTTGCATACAAGTTTGCAAGATTCATTGGTTGTCTTGCGTTTCTGGGACTTTCATTGGCTACTTTCATATTGGATGAACGTGAAGGGCACGCTACTGGAGCCAACAAACTATCCAAAGGAAAACATCGCAGGCCCCGTCCCTCTGATGGCTACGTTCCGTTCTCTCGTGCTGAGTGGTTGCAATTTGCCTTGTGCATGACTGCTGTTGGTAATTTGTGATTATCCGTTTTGATATTCGCTTATTCTCTCCAGACTTATGCATCTATTCTCGGGCTCGTTTCGGTTACAACGAAACCCCGATGGAGCAGGCTGGTGTCCAATCACCTAGCTACTCTTCTCATTGCAGTCTTTGCGGTATTTGCGTACCGGGATCTGTGGCCCCTTATTACATTCCACAAACGACCCAAGGATTTCAAGGAAGGGGGCTTATTGTGGGCGAAAGTGACTATCCTCTTTTTGTCAAGCATTGTATTCCCTCTCGTGAGCCCGAGACAATACGTTCCAGTAGACCCTGCGGTATGTTATAGTGCTCAAGAGATTTCATCTCCAATGTTCACATCATTTTAAAGAACCCCACTGACAGTCCTCACCCCGAGCAAACTTCTTCATGGCTATCTATGGTTTTCTATACCTGGCTGGACCCTATCGTCTTCAAGGCGTATCGAGTGCCTCACCTATCGCACGAAGAACTTCCCCCGCTGGCCGACCATGATCATTCTAGGAACCTCAAAAAGAAGAGTTTCCCCGTAAGTATATAACGTCACTATCATGGAAGGCGAGTTGATAATCGTTGCAGCATCTTGACCCCTTCTCTGGGAGCCGGAGGCGACATATCTTCTTCGGCCTCATGAAGACTTTCTGCGTTGAGTATATAATCTTGTCTGTCATGATTGTTCTCCAGGTATGAATGCAATTTCTCTTATCCGTGTCTATGTCCGACAGTTCCCCATGACAGGTGTTGGCAAAACTGGCTGCTCCCGTTGGAATTAATCAACTTTTGCTGTAAGTAGTTTGGTTGTTACTTTTCCTGATATCTCTTAAGCGATTTACTTAGTTATGTTGAAACGAATGGCGAGCACGCCGTGGTCCGTCCATGGGTCTGGATATCCTGGCTGTTCTTGGGACCACTTTTGGGCTCTTTGGCATGGCAATGGTATATTTACTTTGCAGTGGGTGCGATTGTTCGATAATTAGTAATGACACTCACGGGCTTTCTAGACACGCGCACTCGTGCATACGGAGGGCATCCTCACCCAACTGGTTTTCGAGCATGCGCTCCGAATCCGGATGAAAGCTGAGCTCCCCGATGACGGCAAGAAGTCCAGGGAGTCTACGGCACCTTCTACGCCAGATAGTGCATCAGTAGCTGGATCGAGCACTGCTATTGCAGATGAAAGTACGGATGGCAGTGGCGACGAGACGTTGCAGTCCAGTGCCGAGACCGTATCAATATCTTCCACGAAAAAAGGCAAGCAAAAGTCCCAGGATGTCAAAGAAGAACTGGACAGTTCGCCGAAAGAGCATTCGAGTGCTGACAACCTTGTTGGGAAAATTAATAATCTTGTCACAACTGACTTGAGCAATATTACCGATGGACGAGATTTCCTCATGATTGGCAAGTCACACCTAGCTCTGGTAGGCGTGTTCTTTTTGACGCGTGTTTTTCTCCAGCGTTGTACATGCCACTTCAAGTAGGCACGTGCATCTGGTTCTTGTACGAAATTCTTGGCTGGAGGTGGGCGTCGTCAACCTACTGTCTAACTTGACTGATGGCCGTTTACCAAGTGCCTTTGCCGGCTTGGCTGTTATGTTCGCCTTGTTCCCTCTGCCTGGGTATGTTGCCCAGAGGACTCAGAAGGTGCAAGTAGAGAAGATGCAGAAGGTTGGACCTTTTGTTTATTGGTCGGTCGATGCTTACCAAAATCTCAGACGGATGCCCGGGTGCAAACCGTGACCGAAAGTGAGTTGAGCATAAGGTGTAGAGCTGGTGCTTATGGCTCGCTAGCTATGAATGTTCTGCGTATGATCAAGCTGTTTGGATGGGAAGAGAAATTGGATGCGAGGATCAGCGAGAAAAGAGAAGTAGAACTTGTCTGGACATGGAAGACGAAGATATTAGAACTGGTAAACAACAACTTGAAGTACGTCTTTAACTGGTGTGACAACAAAAACTGACACGTGCATAGCTACGTAATTCCCCTGTTTACCATGATGGCTTCTTACATGACATTCGTATGTTTTATTTGATTGCATGCAAAACAAGTTTGTTAACCTCTCTCTTAGACTCTTATTATGGGACAAAACCTAACTGGTCAGTGTATATGCTGTGTTGCAATTTATTGACCTGACAGGTATTCCAGCTTCAAAGGTTTTTTCGTCGATGTCAAGTAAGCTTTGAACTGTCTTTTACTTGTTTAGAATAATTGGTCATATTCCTCTGACAGTTTTTGACATCATGAGAGACCAGTTGAGCATGGTGTTCTTCGCCCTTCCAAGATTTACTCAAGGTAACTATCTCATCTACTCCGGGAATCGCTGACAAACGATGCTCTCCAGCTAAAGTATCACTGGATCGTGTCAATAATTTCCTGACTGACACAGAACTATTGGATGCTCACGCACAACGGGACGACGACGGGGTCCAACTCTTTGCTCAGTCAGAGGAAGAATCTGACCTCCTTGGCTTTAGAGACGCTGTCTTTGCATGGTCTAATGAATCACATGGGTCGCTGACACCGTCGAAGCGCAAGTTCAGGCTTCGCATCGATGGTGAAATATACTTCCAACACGGTCGTATCAACCTTGTCGTCGGACCGACAGGTTCTGGGAAGACATCAATGCTCATGGCTTTGCTCGGTGAGTACTTGTCGGGCCTTCTCTCTAGATGTTCCTCATCTACTGCCCAGGCGAGATGCATTTCATGCCTTCTGGCCCAACATCCTGGTTTAATCTCCCTCGCAAAGGCGGTGTAGCATATGCTGCGCAAGAGTCCTGGGTCCAGAATGAAACCATTCGGGTACGTGACATCGCAAAAAGCAGTTATTCGTATGCCGAAGTAACTCTCAGGCCAACATTCTTTTTGGCGCACCTTATGACGAGATTCGATACAAGAAAGGTGCATATTCAGTTGCTCTGCTTGTGGACATCGTTGAAATATTTGAGTGCAGTCCTATACCAGTGTGCTCTGGAGCGTGACCTTACTTTGTTCGAAGCGGGCGACCAAACGGAAGTTGGAGAAAAGGGTCTCACGCTCAGGTAAGCTCAACGAGCTGGGCCTTCATTTGTCATAAGTCTAACTTCGTATTGAAAGTGGCGGTCAGAAGGTAATTACATTCTTCCCGAGTGGGCACGCGACCGCTGAAATATGCTAGGCACGAATTACCCTTGCAAGAGCTATCTATTCTTCGGCAAACACACTGCTGCTTGATGATGTTGGTCATTCCATCTCTATTTTGAACTATCAATGAGTAGACACGAACAGGTTCTGGCCGCTCTGGATGTTCACACGTCCAAGTGGATTGTAGATAAGTGTTTCGCAGGAGATCTCGTCAAAGATCGAACAATCATCCTTGTGGTACGTGCATGTAGGTTAAATGTGACTACCCCTTTTCTAAGGCAGTACAGACGCACAACGTTGCTATGGCAAGTTCTATAGCGCACTTCGTCGTGTCTATGGGTTCCAATGGACGGATTGTCAGCCATGGATCGATATCGGAGGCCATTGCAAAGGACGACAAGCTTGCAGCAGAAATGGCAAAAGAACAGGAAGTCCTCGCTAAAGAGGTTCAGGTCGTGGACACTCCAGAAGAACCGAAGGCCAAGTCCGACGGCAAGTTGGTAATGTCTGAGGAAATTGCAGAGGGACATGTTTCCTGGCCAGCTTGTTGGTCCCTCCTTCCACAATCCTTGGTGTCTTACTGATATCGCGTTCCAGTCAAGCTCTACCTGACCGGTTTGGGAGGAAGCTATCCTATGACGTTCTGGGTCGTGTTCTTGGCCCTGATGGGATTGACGGACTTCGCCAACACTGTGCAAACCTGGTTCCTTGGGTACTGGGCATCTCAATATGAACATCATCTACCCTCAGAGGTCAATGTCAAATTGTAAGAATAATTGCCGTTTGTGGATCTATCACTCATCTTTACCGTAAGCTATCTCTCTGGATATGCCTTGCTCATGCTCTCTGGCTGTCTCATGTATTCGTCTGGGTATTACATGTACTATCGGGGTTCAATGCGGGCGTCACGAACTATTCACAAGAAGCTCGTGCAATCTGTTCTTGGAACAACGCTAAGGTGTGTTCTCTGAATTTTACGGTCACGTATGTATTCATTATTGGACAGATGGTTAGATACGACACCTACATCTCGAGTGATCACTCGGTGCACGCAGGACATAAGAGCCAGTCAGTCGCTTGCTTCTTGATTATCAACATTCGCTGATAGGTTATCTAGTTGATGGTCCATTTGCACAAGGGATTGGTTGGGTCGTTGAACTTTCTTTGACCATGATCGTGAAACTCGGAGCCGTCGTGGCTATGACTCCTGTCTTCTTGGTGCCCGGTCTCTTTATCGGCTTGCTAGGCGGATGGATCGGTCGCATCTACATGAAAGCTCAACTATCGGTCAAGCGAGAGATGAGCAACGCGAAAGCACCGGTTCTTGGTCACTTCGGGGCTGCTATTGCAGGACTTAGTAAGCGATTACCGGGCTTCTATGATATACGAATTCATCCGTTGAAAACAGCATCGATCCGCGCGTATGGTGCAGAGGAGGCATTTAAAGAAGAATCTCTTAATCGCATCGACCGCTACACTAAATCAGCGCGCATGTTCTATAATTTAAATCGGTTCGTTTGTGTTGGCTGCGGAGCGATTGGTCGCTAACGGATGTTCTCAGCTGGGTTTGTGTCCGTATTGATATTATCGGGGGTGGATTCTCAGCTGCTCTGGCCGCTTATCTGGTGTACGGTCGTGGAATCCATGGGGCGTCAAACATTGGGTTCTCTCTGAACATGGCAGGTAAATTTTATCTACATGGTGTACCAATTGCGGATTTTCGCTCACACCTTATAGTCGGTTTCAGTTCCATGATCCTTTGGTGGGTTCGTATCCTCAACGAAGTGGAAGTCAGCGGTGAGCTACTTTCTTGCGTAACTTTCCCTGTCTAACTGATTTGCGTAGGCAACAGGTGGGATAGACACAATGTTTTCGGCTGTTACTTACGTGAAATAGTTTGGAGCGGATCGATAGCTATATCAAGATCGAACAGGAGCCCAAGCCTACCGAAGGCGGGCAGCCGCCTGCGTACTGGCCTGCAAGTGGTGATCTCCGCGTGGAAAATCTATCGGCCCGCTACTCACCAGTGAGCATTAGCTCACGTCTCCGCGTTCTACCTAACCATCGCTTGCAGGATGGACCTAAAGTTTTGCAGGACCTGTCTTTCCACATCAAATCTGGTGAACGCGTTGGTATTGGTGTGTTACGAGCTTGCTTCCACTTTCAATTCAATAGCTAATTCAAATTTAGTGGGGCGAACTGGAAGCGGAAAGGTGATGCTTATTTGCATTGTCTACCTTGACTTATATTGACTGTCCTGAAGAGTTCCTTGACTCTTTCGCTCCTTCGCTGCATTTTCACAGAAGGCAATGTTTACTATGATGGGATCCCTACAAGTGGGATCAATTTGAATGCCCTACGTTCCAACGTGACCATCATACCTCAAATTGTACGTTCCCGGTGCCGTTGTTATTTCACGTTGCTGACTCGTTTCATATCGTGCAGCCTGAGCTCCTGAGCGGAACCCTTCGTCAGAACTTGGATCTCTTCGATCAGCACGATGATGCGGTACTTTACGATGCTTTACGCGCCGCCGGACTCTTTTCCGTTCAAGGCGAGTCTGAGGAGGCGAAATTAACATTAGACAGCACAATTGCAAGCGGAGGAGGGAATCTATCAGTTGGTCAACGCCAAATCTTAGCTCTGGCTAGGGCTATGGTTCGCGGAAGCAAATTGCTTATACTAGATGAGGCAACTTCCGCTATTGGTATGTACTCATGTCGTGAATTTCTATCATGCTATAATCCTTTTGTAGATTATAAGACCGATTCTGCCATCCAATCTTCTCTCCGCAATGAGCTGGGTAACGTGACCCAGATTATCGTTGCACATCGGCTGCAGACGATCATTGATGCCGACAAGATTGTGCGTATTCGAAATTGACTTATCATGTACTGAATACTTACGATCTGTTTGATAGATGGTCCTCGATGCTGGTAAACTTGTGAGTATCTCACCTTGTATCATGTTTCCATACTGACCAAGTGTGCAGGTTGAATTTGGCAGCCCATCGGAGCTATTGCAAAATCAACAGGGTATGTTGTATGCTCTTGTGAACGAGTCTGGGGACAAAGAGGCATTATATGCGGCGGCTTACGGCAAGCCACTGGAAGGAGAGAGATTGTAGTCGGAGGGTCGTTTATGATCTATTGTATATACCTGCTGAAGTGGAAACCACCAAAACACTGCGTCAAATACATGTATATTGTGCTGAATGTTCAGGGGCCCGTGCTGTGGTGACCAAGGCAACGTTGGGTAAATCTGGGTTTGAATTTAGGTTCAACTTGAAGCGAGTGCCTATCTGTGGTTGGCAAGCTGGAGCTGTTAACTTTTCTCTAGTATTAGCGCGCGAGCGAGCACGTTCAAGATCCGAGTACTTTGACCATCCATTAATGATGCCTTGGATTAATCGAGCACGTCCATTGAAGTCGGTGCAGATTCCAAATATTTTCAAACCTAAAGATTGAGATTTGACGGTCATCAAGACGACTAGTCACGAGTCTGACATGGCACTATGTCAAACCCTCAGGCTGTGGTAGCCTATGCTGTATCAAGGGTTATATTTATCATGATGCTACACTAGGCCTCATTCATAGTACGTGCCAGGGTCCATCTTGTCATGATG
>QLOO01001668.1:3717-22789 GCA_003313855.1 Suillus sp. MG131 | reverse complement strand
ACTGGATGAAGTTGCGCTTCGCAAGCCTCAGGTTAGGCTGCGCACAAATTTCATGGATCACGCCGCTGCGAAGCAAAGCAACTAGGGCCAAGTTGCTGGGCTCCGTGTAATACAGATGTGCGGCTATTCCGAACAGATTGAGCGGCTTCCCTTGCTCGTCGAGTAGACGAGCACGACGCAAGTAGTCGATCGAGAAACGTAGATGGTGCAAAAGCTGGTATTTTCCTTCTTCAGAGCTAAAACTGATGTGGGGGAGGCGGAAGAGCCGTTGCACAGCAGCGACAGCGGTCGTGGAGTAATCGGAACCCTCCAGCAGATTGAACAGGCGCACGACGAGAGTCGATGTTACAGGGAAACTGGCAGAGAGGGATGGCAGTTTTGAAAGTACCAGTCTCTGTACCCTGCTCATGGGAAGAGCATAGAAAACAACTTTGCCGAGGGTATCATACCCTCGTCGTCCAGCGCGTCCCGCACATTGTCGATACTAGGGCCATCAATTAATGACGAATAAGTGAAATGATGGGAAACGAACCATGAGTGCAGTGAGGAAGGGCGAGTCGCCACAGAAAATCGAAGTTTTGGTCGGGGCGTTGATACCCAAGGCAAGAGTGCCTGTAAATGCAGTCGAAGGTTAGCGACCGTACAACGACAACGAAACACTTACCCGTTGCGAAAATTACGCGCACGAAGCCACGGCGAAAGAGACTTGATCTGCTGTCAGACGATGGTGCTACGTTGGAAAAGAAGCTTACCTCTCAACCAGAGAGCGATACCCTCTGTTCATACCAGCATGGTGAACAGCGATCCCACGTCTCAAACACTTCAATGCCCATTCAGGTGGAGAGGGTTTCCGCCTCGCAAGATCAGCAATATCCTCATCAAGTTCTGATGCAGGGTACGAAGTACTATGACCAGCGAACGAGAAGTCTGACTGGGGATCATCAGGTCTAAAGGATGCTTGCCATTCGCTCGTGTCAGCACGCTTATCCTCTTCATCGACCTTATGTTTCGATGCTCGTGCGGCTTTGCGTTCCCGCTCTTTTGCACCTTGGAGGTATGCATCGTATTGTGCCATTTTGCGTTTCCACTCTGGACTACTTTCGCGCCATTCATCTTCCCGGGTCTCAAGTACGTCGTCCAAAAGTTGGGCCATATGTTCGCAGTCGCTTCGATCGAATGAGAAGAAGATACCGGGCTGAATAAATGAGCATCTCGTGAACATAGAGAAAAAAAGTGTACGGTACTCACCAGGTCCCCTTGTGCGTGAAGATCGGCAACTAGATGAATGAGATTGCTGGCAGATACGGCACGATCAGGTTGAGAGTTTAATACTCTGTCTGGGACGCGAGATAAAGTATCGTCTTGAAGCTGGGTGATAACACGCGACAATGGCGTCCCAGAATCTCGCGAATCGAACGAGGACAACAACGGAACGAGGTGCTGTTTAAGAGCCTCTTCGTATTGGATGACGTCCTTCTGCTGGAGAAGTCTACCAGACGAAAAAAATACCGCAGGGTCGAGGGCGACGAGATCAGAGGGCTGAAGGGCTGTGCATGTACTCAAAGCACGATATAAGTTCAAAGCATCTGCTGCTTCCAATGCGAGATCAGAGGGGAGAGATCGTACGCTGGATGAAAGAATGGACAGTGGATGCAGAAATCGCATCCTTTCTGTAGACTTGTACGTCGAAAGGCCTTGGAAGGCGTCTCTTGGCGTCTCGTGGATGTTGTAGTAGAATTTCCTCAGGTGCGAGTATCGATGGGGATAATGCACGAACTTGTGCTGGAACCCACCCGCCCTCTGGACGCTCTCGAGCCATTCGTTGAATCTTTCCGGTGCTCCGACTGTGGCAGACAGACCTCTATTCATGCAATAATCAGTACATGACCAGTTGAATGCAAAGTGACGTACATGACAGGACAAGGGGACAGGAGCAGAATCTGCTCCCAGACAGCTCCGCCCTCCTGCTGGCCGATCGTGTGAATCTCATCAAGGATGACACTATAGTAGGACGTGAGATGGAGATACACATGTGTTAAACTGACATTCGCACTATTTGAGACGAGGGGTCCACGTCTTGGCGAGTGGAGGAGATAAAAGCATGATCGCCAGGATCTCAGGGACGGTGACAAGGATTTGGCAGTTTTGCGTGTCGTGGACGCGGAAGTCGCGGGAATGAATGGCCCAGCAGCTACCTGGAGTTGAATCAGTGACGATCACTCTTGTCAAATGAGCCCATGAGTACTCACGACCGTTGAGATCCTTGCTAAACCTAGCATAAATCTCGGCTGCAACCTGAGCGACAAGGGCTTTCGTCGGTGCAATATAAACCAGTATCCCGTCATCAGACCCTCGGAGAATCTTCTCCATGGCGTAATACGAGATGAAGGTCTTCCCCGCACTGGTAGGAGCTGCAACTAAATGAGTGGTCGTTCTACCTCCGAAACAAAGTATCGCTAACCTACGACGAGAAGAGACATATTTTGGTCGATAGCGTCAAGCACCTCGCGTTGCCACGCATCTGGCTTGAAGGTCACTCTTGCGTCAGCCTGACTGTCCATGCTTCTATCCATGAATTCCCCAAATAGCCGGAGTTGCCATACGATGGGGGGCTCTTGGACTTGCATAAAGTCATAGATCGTGGTCTTGGTTTTGGACTTGACCAGCTTGATGAAGCGAAAACTCAGCGCCCTGTCATCATTCGAACCTGAGACTACGAGACCATCGACGTAGTCACTGAAGCCGAGGGCAATCAACACGCTTGTGACTGCATTAGCAATCTCTTTTGTGCTAAAGCCGATCTCCCAGACTTCCTTGACGAGACGCATGAGTAACAGAGAATATTTATCGCGGCTCGCCGAGGAGTCCGGATTAGCGGAATAGATCCACTCTCGGAGAAGACGATGCATACGATAGACTCGAAGTTCTGCGCCTACCGATGCGTCCCTAGTTCGCGGATTGCGGGAAAGGACTCGCAGGTACTTTTCGAGACTAGTGCCGTCGAGATTTTCCATCTCTTGGATGCGAGACGCGATCCATGCTGCAGACTCAGACGCTTGTTTAGATTCCTTCTTGGCAATATTCTGTTCACGGATAGCATCGGCTTTGGACAGCTTGCCGGTACTTTTGCCCGTCGAACGAGCGTGGACAACTTTTGGCTGGAGGTCTATGATAAGCAACAGAAGTAAGAGTTACCATGCCCGAGTGCTGACCTTCACATTGCGCTGATTTGCAAGGGAGGCTACAGACGGTATTTTTACTTGTTCGAGGACAGCTCCCAAAGCACCTGTCAAGGTGCTGGCTTGGTCATGCAAGGTCTTCATGAAGCGCTGGTCCGAACGAAGCTTCCGATTACGCTGCCATTCAGTCATCGGTGCCATAGTATCTCCTCCAAGATGCTTGGGCAGGATGGCCATTCTATGGTTGTGCCAATGCTGCGTATCAGAAAAGGGTGTGTCCTCTCCGGACGCATTATTTTGAGAAGAACGAGCGGTTGGGAGGATATCAGCGGACTCGTCACTGCTGCTATCGTCCCACTCGTCAGACTCTTCTCCGCTGGAAGTGACTGGCTCTATATGACTGGGGCGTATAACGCCCTCTGTGGAAACGTGGACGGCAGAAAGCTCCTCGTCAAACACTCGATTCGTAAAAGGAAGGAGCTTGAGGGGAATCGGCAACTGGTATAGATTATCAGGAAGGAAAGATGAGCTCAAACACGAAAAGTCAAGGTGCGGGAGCTTCAACTCAGAAAATATATCTTCTGCATCTTTGGCTACAGCTGGTCCCAGAATCTCCGTCAACGATTGACCCGGATGCTCGGAAAGATAGCGCAAGACAGAAAGGAATACACGAATATCAATGTCGAGGGATGCATCGTTCGCTACAATGACTGCTTCTGTCGCTCGAAGGATGCGAGGTAGGAAAGACTTCATCAATGACGTGAAAAGGTCAGGTTTTATTGGTGCCAGGCGTCGCGCTCGATCCTGGACAGAGATACTCTTGAGAAGAAGAACGTGGATGATGAAAACAGCAAGTAGCGACGGCTGAGTATCGCTCTTGAATGCTGAGAGATAAGACAATCCTACATCCTTCAAGGTCGCGCGGAGGTCGAAGAAAGACAAGGACGCTGATGCTTTGCCAAGGACAGAGCTGTGGACTTGATCAAATGGCCCTTGTTCTTGACTAGCAAGAACGTCCCTGGCAGCGACACCCGCAGATAGGACTGCCTTGGGGAAATGCCCTCGATGGCCTAAGCGAAGTTTTGATTCAAAAATGAAAGTTAAGATCTGTAGGACAATCAACAATCAGAAAAGAAACAGGATGAAAGACATGGCGTGACCTTGGTGTCTCTGAAATCAGCACCCTGAAGCGGCGCCATCGCCAAGCCGCTAGCCAGCAAATCGAAGATGAATAATCGTTGAGCGAGTATTTGATGGGCGGCAAATTGTCCCCCGGCTCCTTCCTTGAGTGTACCGCCGTCATTGACCATGACAAACATTGGCTATATGGGAGTGAGAATAGATTATCATGTCTTGTGTGAATTCTACCTTTGTTTGAACACAATAATCGACCCAATTTTTATCGGAGAGACTTGCGAAGGTGAGGGTATTCACCGAATCCAGCGACTGGAGATGCTTGTATAAGAGTCTCCTGGCCAGGGCTCGAGATGCAACAGTAAACTCTGACTCGCCCGTACGTAGTACTAGATGTCGGTTGACTAAGACGTTATCAATAAGATAGACTCAGATAGTGAGATGGACAGGTGGCCACACCATCAAAGAAAACGATGTCGAAGTTCGCTGATCGAGTTCGAAAGTTCTGTAGTATGCGTTCTAGCGAGTAGATCGCATGGATGATCTGGAATGATGGGTCTTTAATAACACCATCGTCGGAGTCATGTCAGAGGAAATCATCTGCACTAGAGTCCAATGACGTACCGTCATCATTGGCTAGTGCGAGCAGACGATCATCAAGCACAACTTGGAGTAAAGAGTGCCCTGGGACGGAAATGAGCCGGCTTCAAGGTAAGACTAGCAAGTTAAACAAATACCGTCGATGACAAAGGGTTCTGCACCAGCATAATCCCCAATTATATCCATCCAGCGTGCATTCCTACTTGCAGGCGCGTACCATGTTGAATCGATCCAGTTCAAAGCCTCTGTGACAGTGCATGATTTTGATGGCTTGGAGTCCTCGATGGCTCGCTCGATATCAACTTCAAACTCCTCAAAATCCATAGTCACTAGGGATGGTGGAGTGAGTGGGATCCGAGTAGTCTCTTGGTGGTCCGCCTATATAGTTGGCTTCTGGAGATAATCGCCTCGAGGCGCAACCACCCAGGAGATTGATACAACATGAGGCAGATATCTATACAGAATTGGGAACTTGAAATTGGGTGACAAAGTTACTCGGCGGCAATCGACATCATTCTCGAAGTGCAGGATTGAGTTCAGGATACTTATCGATGGCAAGAAACTTTGCAAGCATACGTGTTTAGTTGGGGCAATATGGAGTGATCGTACCCAGCTGAATCTTTTGCGTGTGCCAGTTACTTCAAGTCATGCGTCCGGATGATGAACATCTTGGTCGCTAGGTGCCAGACAGAGTTAAGGTCGTGACTTGAGCTTCAAGCTTCAAGCCCGAAGCTTCACCGAGATATTGGAAGCACGGTTCAACCCGGGATCGTATTTCAATATGAATACTGATTGTGGAGAAACGCTGAGCTTGATCGGCCGCTCTTGGGCCACTCCAGAGAATCCATTTAGAAAGAATGGAGTGCCCAAGATAGTGCCCCAATCAGGCATCCCTAGCCATTCCGAGTCTGACGTTACTATTTGACTCCAAGTCGCAGTCTCTCGTCGTATCGTCTGCTCTCTATACTACATCGATGCATCCGAATTTCATGTTCTCCCAGCCCCCTTGCCACAAACAGCTCAATCGGACGAGTCGTGCAAGTGCGCGCTGTTTTAAGGACTTTGCATCATTGCATTTGTCGTTGCCTTGGGAAATACACTCAATTCTACTGTAAATTTCATGTGCTAAATGAGTGGTACTGTCGACACCGACCATCACAAAACGCTCGCGATCTCCCTTTGACCTTGCAATTGGCACGCCACTGTCACTGTTGACTAGGACTTTGTCCGTGCTTCTCGAACACAGATTCTTCCGCTAATCCTGCCCGTTAAGTATAATCATACCAGCGTCTATTGCGCTGAACAGTCCTCGACAATGTGGAAATACACGTGCAGCATAACCTGAGCCTAGCTAAACGCTCAACCTCTACTCTCCCTCTCAGCTGAACTCTATCCACAGTCTCCATGTCTCTACCCCGTCTTCCACTCCCACTCATCTAGCCACCACTCAATCCATCCTTATCATTTTGCTTCGTCGCACTGCATGTCTGGTCGCTCAAAAAACCAATGGATAAGACTGGAAGGTGTGTCACTTCGTATTACCTTTATATCCGTTCCTCAATCTCATATCCCATCTATAGTCATTAAAGGAAAAAATCTCCAAGTCTCATCGGAGCGCATACCCGCTGGTATTTACGTACCCGTCAATGTCGACTCCCAAAGACGCTGGAAATCGGCCATTGGTGTCCTATCATCCGACAATTCTACAGTGTGGGGGGATACTGTGACTCTGTACAGTCCTTAGTTACTTCCGGGCACGAATCAAGAATTGATCTTCGATTTAGACCATCACATGCCTCACCTGTAGTATTAGTGGAGATCAGGGCGTCTTATGAGGCCGATCGAATGCTAGGCAGTGGGGAAGTCACTGGTAAACTTCAAACGTCGTGGGATGAGCTACTCAATCATGGAGATGAACCTTTTGGTGAGTGATTTGCTCCCCGTTCACGCACATATACTAACATCTTACAGATCTATCCTTCCCGCCTGTGTGTGGTGTCCACTCTTCCCTCACGCTGAAGGTTACCGTTGTACATGCTTGCGACGATCAGGACGGCGCACTGTCTGATGTGAGTGACGCTGGCTTCTGCCGTCAATTCCGCTGATGGAACGCCAACTGTAGTCCCTCGTAGACTGCGCGATTGTTCAGGACACAGATGCAGGCCTTGTGCAATTTGCTGAATACGTGACGAGCAAAACGGTTTCCCACCTGAAGGCTGCCGTAGAACATTTTCAGTTGGTTCTGGACCAGTGTCCGGTCAGCCATCCTGACCATGCAGCAGCTCTCACCAACCTCGCGTGGGCCCGCCTTAAAGGTTATATTCGAAATGATCTCCAAGATATTGATACTACCACTTCCCTCTTCCGCTACGCCCTTGCATTGCGTCCGCAGTGCCATCCTGATCATTCCTTATCTCTATATAATCTCACCGAAGCGCTGACTTAGCGCTACATCAAGAAACGTACTGCTGCCGACATCCGCGAGGCCGCCCAACTCTACCATGAGCTACTACCTCTCTGTCCAGAGGGACAAACGGTGTCGATGACGTGATCGGCGGATGCAACAATCTTCCAATAGACGCATCCGATGAAGGCATCAGCCTTCGACGAATCGTCCTCGAGCTCTGTCCTCTGGGTCATCATCACCGTACAAAAGCACTTGACGAGCTTCCACATTCTCTCAGATCATGGTATACACAATGCGGTAACATTGACGATTTAGACGAAGGTATACAATTTTGTCGTGAAGCCGTATCTCTGTGCCCCGTGGGACATTATGGCCGCCGTGTCTACCTGAATAACTTGGCCCTCTCACTCAAGGTCCGCTTCGATCACCAAGGCACACCTAAAGATCTCAATGAAGCCATATATTTGCATGAAGACGCGCTGCACCTGTGGCCTGTTTGGCACGAATTTCGTGATTCCTCATTGAACAACCTAGGGGGCGCCCTCGTCACCCGTTTCCACAAACGCGGTGATATTGACGATATCATTCCGAGCTATCAGCCTCCATCGCGAGGCACTGACATTGCGCCCACCTGGGCATCCACGTCAGGGCACTACGCTTAGCAACCTTGCCTTCGTGCTCAAGTTTAGATATAACAAAACGCATGGCAGCGATGATCTCAACGAGGCCATTGATCTGTATCGCGAATCCCTTCGGTTGGGGCGGCTTGACCATCCAGAGCGCCATGTATCTCTTTTCAATTTGAGCTCGGTGCTCTGCTCTCGCCCCAAGCAAACCGAGAAGAATGAAGGTGCTGAGGAGGCCATTACGCTCTGCCAAGAAGCGCTGGCGTCTCTGCCTTCATTGCACCCAGGTAGATGCAGCGGTCATGCATGGCTACAGAGGGCTTATCTGTCTCGTTATAACATACAACGCAACCCCGCCGATTTGTCATTCGCAATGGGGCACTTCAGACAGTCGTCAATACACCCTACTGAAGGTTTTCCTCAACGTATCCGGGTTGCTATAGACTGGGCCCGCAAAACAGAAGTTTATCGACATGAATCTGCCCTTGAAGCATATCGAATGTGCTTTGAGCTCTTCGACAACCATATGATGGCGCGATCGTCAATTATCTCGTGGCGCGAGGCTGCAACTGCTTTTCGTGGTGCACACTCACTGCCAGTAAATGCAGCTTCATGTGCCATACGTCGTGACAATCTACGGCAGGCGGTCGAGCTCCTGGAGCAAGGTCGTGGCCAGCAGTTGTCGCTGGCCTCCCGACTCAGGACTCCGGTTGAAGAGCTCGAGACAGCCAATCCGAAACTGGCGGACAACTATTTGGAGCTGAGCAAGCGCGTTTCCAATGCGGCCCAGAGATCTGGAACCATCACCAACAGAGCTGCTGCTGATCGGGCAGCAATAGAGTATAGGAGACTTACAAGGCAATGGGAGGCTGCAATGAGTGAAATCCGTAATCTTCGAGCATTTTCGTGGTTCCTGCTCCCACCTTTGTACAAGGACCTGCAAGCGGCAGCGCGTCATGGTTCGATCATCATCCTCATTGCGAGTCAACACTCGTGCAGTGCCATCATTGTCCCGACGTCGGGAGAACCCCATCATGTTACCTTACCGTCTATCGCTCTCGCAGATCTGGTGATTCTCAAGGATCACTTCACCAGGGCATTACGACACGCATCTCGGATGAACTCAGCAGAGACGAGGACGGATCTCATAGTACTCTTACGGATAGTATGGGACGAGATCATGCTGCCCATTGTCAACGTGCTCGAGAATGTCCTTAAGCTAAAGCGCCGGTCTCGAATCTGGCTGTGTCCAACCGCAGCTTTCACGTCCATTCCTCTGCATGCAGCCAACCCATTTATAACAAAGGCAGATCACTCCAAGGAGCCGTGCCTGGAGGATCTCTACATCTGTTCTTACACTCCCACACTTTCGGCTCTAGGAAGCGTTTCGCTCCGTCCTTTGTGGTGATCGGACAGGGTCAGCCGGGCGCAGGGAAAGGCAAGGCACTGTTGGCTGTCGACAGCGAGCTCGAGCTTGTTCATAAGCTCGTCCCTGCGACGGCCAGCCGTACCGCTATTTCTGGCGGCGCAGCCACACGAGCAGGTGCGCTGGAAGCTTTGGAAAAGAATACCTGGGTGCACCTCGCTTGTCATGGCAAGTAGGACCCTACGCAGCCTTACAATTCGCACTTCGTCATGAGAGATGAACCCCAGTGAGAACTGGCTATGCTCGGATAGGCCCGGAGATGCTGACAGTGGCTTTTCAATTTTGTACTATGTCAGGTTGTGCTAGATTCTTATCGATATACCCCACACCTTCGTAACCTTCGTATTGTATTACATTTCTTTGCACTTTCGTATCACAACGTTGCAAGGTTCACGCGATCGCAACTTAGCTTCGCTTCACAACACGCAAATATTGTATTGCAAAGCACGAAGGTATGTATTCATGATCTTGATCAAAATTCTAAGTATTAAGGCGTAGTCTAGTATGTTTCCGAGCTCTAGTTCTTAGTGATGTGCCGGGCCTGGCCTCAGGCCCTCAGGCCCTCAGGCCCTGGCTCGCAGGCCTCCATAGGCCAGGCCCAAGCCAGGCCTACTTGACGGGCCTCATGAGGGCTTGGGCCTGGCCTGAGTGTCTCAGAGGCCATGGTCTAGGGCTCAGGCCAGGGCTTCTACATAGTGAAGGAAATTTCCGGAAATATACTGTACAGTAGTTACTAAATTCAACTTTGCAACAACCGCATCCGCTCGAAGCCGGCTGAACAGCATAACCAGCCCAAGAAGCCGAGAGAATAGTGGGTGCAGACACTTGTGAAGGTCATTGACTAATGTCCTTGTAGTTTCAGGAACGTCATGTTGAGCTATATGGTGAACATGGAGCTCCGTCTTCACCAAAAAAGAGGAGGGTAGGCAAGGTAAATGCACTCCTTCGTGAGTTGTCCAGTGATGAGAGTGAAGGTGAACTCGAAGAATCACCTATTGATCCTCAATCACCATGGGCAAGGGAGTTTCACCTTTACCTCAATACTGCTACCTTGATTCCAGAGAGCATGTCTATTATACAGTGGTGGGGGGTAAGTATATTTAATATCCTTGTGTCTTACACTACTAATTTACACTTGAAGTTGAATGCTCAGCAATACCCAGTATGGGCATCTCTTGCCCGTGACTACTTATCTATCATGGCTACATCGGTCTCTAGTGAGCATGCTTTTTCAGCCGCTTCTCTAACTATTACCAAGCACCGAAATCGCCTAAAGGGTGATATTGTGGAGGCTATCCAAGTCTTACGCATGTTGTACAATCATGACCTTATGTTTCGTGAGCCTCCCCCTTCATCTGCTTTAGAGTTAGCATTAGAAGAGCCAGAAGTTGGTGAGGAAGTTGATTCTGGTGTTCAAGGGAGGACTGCCTGGGATTTGGAGCTATCTGATATACCATCTGACTAGTATTCAAATAAATAAAATCACTTTTCATCACACTCATTTTTGACTGAGAGGCCCTGGCCTAGGCCAAAGCCAAGCCCAGGCCAGGCCAAAGCCCTCTGGTTGGGCCTGGCCTGGGTTTTTGCCAGGCCTGAGCCCTCTGAAGCCAGGCCCAGGCCATGGCTTTCAGGCCAAGCCAGGCCCGGCACATCACTACTAGTTCTGA
The DNA here is from genome assembly GCA_003313855.1 of Suillus sp. MG131. Taxonomy (NCBI): domain Eukaryota; kingdom Fungi; phylum Basidiomycota; class Agaricomycetes; order Boletales; family Suillaceae; genus Suillus; species Suillus sp. MG131. Next base: position 11,750 of record QLOO01001668.1, on the reverse strand, counting down.
CCCACTCGAGGCTACTCGATGTGTCTGCATCTGCAGCAAGTACAACCATGGTCGTCCCCATAATGTCTCTTCCGCAACATGGTATCGTCATTTGGATGAGGCTACTACCCAGGAAGAAAAGCAGAGGATTCGATCTGTGAAAGCATTGGGCGTTATAGCGCTAAGCAATCTCCCCAACTCAGAGTCTTCTGATGCTGATACATTGATTTCTCGTGGTGCTCGTCGAGCAGATACGCTCCGAGCCCTTACCCAACGCGCACAAGAGAGTGAAGGTTCCAATTCTAGGGCAGGGCGCCGCAAGCGCGCAAAACTTGAATCAATAGATGATGATAACATAGTATGTATTTTCTCTCAATGCTACTGTGACAATATTGAAGTAACTAATGATTATATTTGATACAATAAGATCTCACTAGCTGCCGCTGATGAACCCAACGATGATCCCATCCCCAATAGCCCTAATGTCCCCAATGACGATCCCGTTCCCAATAGCCCTAATGTCCCCAACGACGATCCTGTCCCCAATAGCCCTAATGTCCCCAATGACGATCCCGTCCCCGATAGCCCTAACATTCCAAACAGCGATTCCATTCCTAATATCCCTAACATCCCAAATGGCAACCCCATTCCTAATATCCCTAATATCCACATCAACGATCCTGTCCCTGCTGAACGACACATCCTCCCACACCAGTATGCAATTGAGTGCAGAAAACAACCTTTGATTGATGTTGAGGTACTTGCACAGACTGCGATTCTGGACAAGCTCAGAGACTCGTTCAAATACATCATGCTGCTGAAAAACGCTACTCTAGAGGATCGTATTGCCAAACTCAATGAAGATGCACTCATGCGCCTTCGTCATCCACCAAACGAGCGCATCCGTATTGTCAGTCCGGGGACTCGACAGAGCATTGCGATGTATCTTGCGCTTGAGCATGCATCACAAGATGCATACAATTGTATATGCAGGGCTACAGCACGAAACTTTGCAGGAGCGGAAGGTGTTGATGAGATCCTTAGTTTTTATAGTGTCGAGAAGCTCATCACGCAATACACAGGTGTCGATCCCCTCGTGCATGACATGTGTCCGAATACATGTCTTGCATTCACTGGTCCTTTTGCAAATGAAGATGGCTGTCCTATGTGTGGAATGTCTCGCTGGGATCAGGCCAAGCTACATGCAAGCAACAGGTGGGATAAGGTTGCCACACAGACTTTCACCACGATACCATTAGGCCCACAACTTCAAGCATTATACCGAGATCCAGACAGTGCGCGCAGTATGCACTACCTACATGAGCGCACACAGGAAGTCCTTGCGGAGCTAAGACGATCCGGAACCATTCCCATTGTCGATGACATTGTCATGGGTCATGATTACCTCGGGGCTGTTGTCAATGGCAATATCAAAGAGAATGATATCGTTCTCATGATTTCACTTGATGGTGCACAACTCTACGAAAAGAAACAATCCGATTGTTGGATGTACATATGGGTTATTCTCAACCTATCACCTAGAACACGGCTTAGTCACTTACCAAGTGGCACCCTGAAAAGACCCCCGGACACCCCTCGAGCTCAATGTGCCCAATGGCGTCCCCTTAGACCTCCCAACCACTCAGAAAACATTTAAAACCCTCAAAAAACATCAACTCACTAAGTTCTTCTGTACTCAAATCACACTAATATGCCTCCAGGGAAATCCAGCACCACAACAGGCGCTGGCCCACCCAAAACCCACTCACCAACTCCCACTAATGCTCCCAATACCCATAGAACTACACGGAACCCTATCCCCATGGAAGATATCTTAGCCCTACCCAACGATGTAATGGACACAACTGACGCGGAAAAATTTTTAGCCTCCAAACTTCTCTGCATCGACGAGCAGCCCTTCACCACAGCCCATCTGTCTACCATCCTGTTTCACATCACCCAGATGTCTTCGGCCACACCAACCCCTGTCATTGCCGCAATCAGAGCAGTAGCGTTCCTCCTTCGGAAGCAAGTCGTCTGTGAAATTGCCCAAGCTGCAGCAACCACCATCGCCACCTCCCTCACCGAATCCATTTCCTCCTGCCTCGTTGATCACACCATCGCAGCTTTAGCACCCCAGATCGCCAACATCCATGTCGCCTCAGAGGCCCTATCCAGGACAGCCAAACAAGCTGACACAACCCTATCCACAACCCTGGACAAGGCTGAACGTCTCCATTGTCTTGCTACCAATGAACGAGCCGAACATGAAGGCAGTGTATCAGTAGCTGCTGAACGCATTGAAGAAGCTGCAGATGCACTGTATGCTATGGTAACTGACTGCCAGAACGCAGTAAAACTCCTCGCTCCCTCTTTAGACTCCACCCAGGAATGCATTAACTTTCTTTCCAAACAGATGACTGTCAACCCGACCCCTACCCTCCCCTCCTTCCCACTATCATATAGTGCAGCAACAGCCGCTCACCTTCCCTCGAAAGCCGACCGCGCAATAGGGCGCGCAGCCATTCGGGCCTGCCAAATCATACTGGACCCTAAACTGGGTGTCTCGCTATTCCCTCCGGGTACATCAAACAAGGACATTGCTACATGCCTGAAGGAAGCCATTGGGAATATCCAGGATGACGACACCCCTCCTGGCTATGTTCGGGCTGTCACTGTACTCTGCAATGGCGGAATCATTGTTGAACTGAACACTGAGGAACTCGCAACCTGGCTTCGCGACCCCACAGGCCAAGCACTTCTGGAAAGCCAATTTGACTCCACAATATCGTTCCGCTCTCACACTTTTGCCATTGTCCTGGAATACTTACCTATTCGTCTACAGATAGAGAACACAGATTTCCTCAGATGAGTTGAGGCTGAAAACTCACTTCCCACAGAATCCTTATCCTCCATCCGATGGATCAAACCACCAGCTCATCGATCCTCAGAGCAATGCAAAGCATTTGCTCTCCTCCAAGTCGCGGACGCACACACTGCAAACAGTCTTCTCAGAGATGGCCTCTGCATTGAACACGAATGCATTGTCGTCCGTAAAGACAAGAAGGAACCCATTCGTTGCGCTAAGTGTCAAATCTACGGGCACATTGCCCGTAACTGCTCCACACCAGCTGATATCTGCGGTACTTGTGCAGGCCAACACCCCACCTCCCAGTGCAATGCCTATCGCACTACCCGCTGTGCCAACTGCAGCACTGACAGTCACACCAGCTGGAGCAGGAAATGTCCTGAATTCATTCATAGATGTACCCTCCTCAATGACAAATTCCCAGAGAACAGGATGCCTTACTTCCCCACTGAAGCTGCCTGGACTCACACCATCTCGCCCTCACGCCTCCACACCACCACTCAATCCCCTACTTGAAGCCTCGAACCACCACACCCCCCATCACAACCGAGTACACGCAACCTCTGTCAAGCCACCATCCCCTTCCCCCCGGTCAGATCGCTCCCCACCGCAGATGACATAATGGCAGACCTCTACCCCCCACTCGACTTCGACTCCCCTGCCACCACATCCCCTTCAGATGCCACTACCTTCTTCACTCCCCAACCCTCCCCATCCCCATCCCAACCATCTGCAAGCTCCACCCCCTCCTCGACACCCTCTCATGTCTAACAATGCCCATGACAACACCGTTAGACTAAAGATCTGGCAACAAAACCTTAATACCTCCCTTATTGCCCAATTATCCCTACTCAACACTCCTGCCATCGCCGACTGGGATGTACTGGTGATCCAGGAACCACACATCAATTTTCTCTGCAACACCAGTGCCAACCATCATTGGCACGTCCTCTATCCTTCCCAACATCTCACGCACCCTCAGCAACAAACGAGAGCTGTAACCCTGATCAGCACCAAGCTGGATACCAATAGTTGGACGCAACTAACCTTCCCCTCCTCAGACGTTGTCGCCATCCAACTGTCTGGCGCCTTTGGCCGCTGTACAATATTTAACATATACAATGATGGTAACCACGCTAATACACTAACTACTCTTGACACCTTTCTAGAACTCAATACCGCCTCTATTCGCTCTTCGGCTAATGATCACGTCCTCTGGATGGGTGATTTCAATTGCCATCACCCTCTATGGGAGGACATGCGGAACCGCCACCTATTCAACTATGTTGCTGCTAACCCCTTAATAGACCTCATTGCTGAACACAGCATGGTTCAGCTACTCCCCTGCGGTACCCCCACCTTGCAGGCCTCCAGCACAGGTAACTGGACCCGCCCAGATAACGTGTTTGGCACCGAGCACCTCTTGGACACCATTGTCTCCTGCGACACGGCGCCTGACCTGCGCGGCCCCAAAACTGACCATCTCCCCATATTACTGACCATAGACCTCATCGTCCCTCATACCTCCCACGAACTATGTCGCAACTGGTGGGATGTTGACTGGGATGCCTTCAACACGCATCTCCGAGCCACCATCTCCACCAAACCGGCAATACCTCTCGCATCCGAAGATGAATTCCAGCGCGCAGCTCAGCATCTCACCAGCGCGATCACATCTGCTATGAATGCATGCGTTCCTTTCTCAAAGCCATGCCCCCACTCTAAAAGGTGGTGGACAAAGCGTCTCACTGGCCTCCGGCAGTGCATCAAAAACCTCAACAAACTCGCATACCAAATGCATGCAGTCCCGCTCCACGAGGTTCACACTGACTTAAAGAAAACGAAGCAACTGTATGCTGATGAAATCACGGAGGCCAAGAAACAACACTGGATTGAGTGGTTGGAAGATATTGAAGGTAACGACTTATGGACAGCTAACAGGTACATCTCCTCAGCACCCACAGATGGTGGTAAAACACGGGTCCCTACCCTACGTGTCACCAGACCAGACAGCACAGTAGAGGAAGCAGCCACCAACAGCGCGAAGAGTGCAATTCTAGCTACGTCCTTTTTTCCGCCTCCCCCTACTAACAACTCCATCTCACAGGATGTCATCTACCCGGATCCTGTAGCACGCATGCCCTCCATCACGACTGATCAAATCAAACGCGCCATCAACAAACTCAGCGGTTATAAGGCGCCTGGACCTGATGGGATTTGTAATATAGTTTTCAAAGAATGCTCTGAAGTTTTGACTCCCTATCTCCTTCACCTTTTTTCTGCCGCGTTCTCTCACCAAATGTTCCACCAACCATGGCAGGAGTTCACCACTGTGGTCCTGCGCAAACCGAGCAAGCCTAACTACTCCACCCCCAAAGCATACCGCCCCATTGCTTTACTCAACACCACAGGCAAGCTACTGACGGCAGTAGTCGCGGATCAACTGACCTATGTGCTCGAGCACCATCGCCTCCTCCCCAACACACACTTTGGAGGGCGTCCGAGATGGTCCACCACTGATTCCCTCCACCTCCTGGAGGAGACTGTCAAGAACGCGTGGCGCATGCACAAAGTGGCATCCGTGCTCTTCCTCGACATAGAGGGCGCATTTCCGAACGCAGTGACCGACCGGCTGCTACATAACATGCGGATGAGACGCATTCCCCGTGAGATTGTCCACTTTACTGAACAAGTACTGACGCATCGACGAATGCAGCTAAAATTCGACGGGTTCACCTCTGACTGGTTCCCAGTCACCAATGGAATCGGCCAAGGTGACCCATTGTCCATGATCCTCTACATCATCTATAGTTCTGGCCTCATGGACATCGCCAAACCACGAAGCAACCGACAGGCATTAAAGGAGCTAACACTCGCATTCGTTGATGACACGGCCTTCATCGCAATAGGGCACATGTTCACAGAAACCCATGCCATCCTCGCTGATATGTTAGAACGCCCTGGAGGGGGCTATGATTGGTCCAGAACTCATAACTCACGCTTCGAAACTAACAAATTTGCGCTGATGGATTTTTCCATGAACAGACTCAAACCTCGACCCAACATGCACATCCAAGGGGCCACCATTTGTCCGACTCAAACTCACCGTTTTCTAGGCATCATCCTTGACCAAGAACTTCGTTGGACAGCGCAGGTGGACAATGCTGTCGCACATGGCCTGGCTCATGTCATGCAACTCAAACGTCTCTCTACGTCGGCTAAAGGCCTCCCCATGTGCCTCATGCGCCAGCTATACTTGGCAGTTGCTGTTCCTAAAATGTTGTATGCAGCTGATCTCTGGTTTTCCCCAGTTTTCCACACAGGTTCAAACACTCTACAAAGAGGATCCATCGGTGTTGCAAAGCGCCTAATGTCAGCTCAGAGACTAGCGGCCATAACCATCACGGGCGCACTACGGACAACTGCCACGGATTCACTTGAAGTCCACGCCAACCTCCTCCCCACCACCCTCCTCCTTCAAAACACATGCTTCCGAGCTGCCATCCACCTTACAGCTCACCTAGCCTCCCATCCCTTATTCCATCCAGTATGAAGGGCAGCAGCACATTACGTAACCTCGCACCGCACATCTCTTCACCGCCTCACCCACAGATTTGGTCTACACCCCGACACAATCGAGACCCTTACCCCTGCACGCCGCCCTCCGGCCATAAAGCACCCGTGGACCTCTCACATTGCCACCAGCAAGGAGGACGCAGTAACAGAATGTGAACAACTCACCGACCAAATCCAAGTGTACAGCGACGGTTCTGGGTTTAAGGGAAAGATTGGGGCAGCGGCAGTCTTGTTCAGAGCAGGCAAGCAGCCGAGGACACTGAGGTACCACCTGGGATCAGAAGAAGAACATACTGTCTTTGAGGCGGAGGAAGTGGGATTGACTCTAGTGGCACACCTCATCGCCACAGAACGAGACCTCATTTTCCCAGTATCAATCCTCGTTGACAACCAAGCATCAATCCTGGCAGGTGAGAGTTTCTATTCGCGTCCTGGATCATATCTGGCAGATCACTTTAGTAGAATAATGAGGCGCACAGCGCGAAAACACGACAACTTCAATGTCACCATTCGCTGGGTACCAGGGCACTCTGACATGCACGGCAATGAAGAAGTGGACAAACAAGCCAAGACAGCGTCGGAAGGTCATCACAACGACAGCCCAATCTGCCTCCTACCACGCTACCTCCGTCATCGAACCCTCCCCCAGAGCATCTCTGCCCTAATTGAATCACAGGCAAAGAACACCACAGAACGCTGGAAGCACCTTTGGCGCTCCTCCCCCCGTTTTCACCATATCAACCGCATAGATCCCCTCATCCTTCGCAGATCGTTCATCAAACTGTCTGCCACCTTCTCGAAACGACTAACCAGCCTCTACCTCTTCCTCCGCACAGGACATGCACCACTCAACAAGCACCTGCATCGCATCAACAAATCAGACACTCCATCCTGTCCCCACTGCCCGAACACAGACGAGACTGTCCATCACTACCTTCTTGCCTGCCCGCACTACCGTAAAGAACGACACCTCCTCACAGCGGCCCTTGGCCGTAACGCCTCATCCATCCAATTCCTCCTCTCAGAACCTGAAGCCGTCCCACACCTTATCACCTATGTCAATGCCACCCGCCGAATGAAAGCAATATTAGGTGAAGTCCACCCACCCACCGCTTAGACAAATTGATCACCCGCTCTCTCCAGCTATCTTACATCGCAACTCAACTCTATCAACACTACCTCTCCCCCCATCCTCTCTCACTCGTCTACATGGAGTCTCAAGCGTCACCCATCCGCCACTGGATCATTCCACACAGGACTCAAGACCCTCTGCTCATACCAGGGCCTTGCCTTAATCACGTCCTCACTATATCCACATTGACTCCTGTACCTGCCCGCGAAAGCGGCCGAGTACGTGTTACTACATTGTAAACAGCCAGCACACATACAGCACATATGTAAAATACAGTCATCTCATCTTCGAAGGGCGGCGCGTCTAAAACGGCCGGCGGGAACGGCGGACTGATGGAGGTACGCCTCACATCAGGGCATTCGCACGCCCAGAGATGCGTTGGGGACACTGGGGGTCCCCTTGACTAGATAGTACTGTCCTCCTTAGAGTCTACCTCTCCATAGGACAATAAAATTGAATCAAAAAAAAAAAAAAAAA